>JAECUM010010655.1:0-72570 GCA_016617855.1 Megalonaias nervosa
TTGGCATATCACAATATAGCCAACGCTTTAGAAATGCACGGGATAATAACACTCTTCTTCATGAAAATGATGTTGATATAACTATTTTACGTCCTATAAATATATTTTGCAGGTTAACACTTTTCTTACATGGAGTCAGTACATGTAGAGATCATATTTCTTAATACGGGCATCAGTTTGTACTTCGCCTTGTTGTGTGATATAGGTGTTATCAAATGTAAAAAAAGGGAGCAGTATTTACCTCAACGATCGTCTTAAATCGGCACTTCTGAGTCACCGTGATAAGTCGTTATAAAATATTTACCTGGTGAAATATTTATCTTATATGTCGTCCAGAACAAAATCAATATTTGAAGTGTTTGTCTAACAAGATATCAATAAAGAAAATGCAACACAAATATACACATACGCATGTACATGCACTACAGAGCTCTAAGAATATCTTTGCAAATGGTTGGGTTTTTTGTTGTTGACTCAAAGGTGTCTACACAATATGACTGTGTCCTCCTTATTTATTTTGTTTGGAAATAGTCCAGTGGAAAATAAGAAATTAAAACTTGTGCGTGTCTTGACTCATCTAATATTAATTATCCTTCAGTGCAAATGCTGCATGTAAATGACACGTGTTGTGTGAGTATTGGATACTTATGTGGGAATCAAATGTAAAAAAAAATGTAGGAAATAAACATTAGGAGATGAATATTTCCTGTAGCGTACTAATGGGGAGAGGTACGGGGCGGTTGCCGCGGCGCGAGAGGTCTTCGGGCGGCCAAAACAGCTGATATAAATTAAATTGCATGGCCATCATCGTAGAACGGGCACCATTTACCCTTAGTACGACACTGGGCCACATGCAAGATTAGATTCAGCTGAAATACATGTACATGTTATATATGTCTAGGCATGTCGTACCGACTGTGTCAGCTATAAGTGATATTGTTTGAATATTTGATTACACCAGGAAGCTGTAAATGTCCCTGATTATATATACCATTAAGTCTCCAATATTCAGCTTATTTCGATGCTTGTTAATTTTCCTTTCAAGGTCTTAATATAACCGCCATAGTATTTTCAGACGCCACCAACAAATTAGGGTTGATCCAGTGTAACCGAATTAAATATCGCGATACAGTGTTACAATGAGAGCGCCACGTATTGGATTCATTTTCTGCTCCATAACACTAATAATCGTTGAACTCCATATCTGCATGTCTAGACTGTTAAATGCATGGCTGTCTTTTTCGGAGTTCATAGCAAGTGGATTTTTTAATGGGTGGGGAGTAGCACTTACTTTCGGGCGCCATGGAAAGGGGACGCCGTTGGGGCTTTTTTCTTAGCCGCTGAAATTTTCATAACATTCACCTTCACCTTGGTGTAACGGGGCAAATTCTTCACAAAACTGGGATGTGGATTGGGGTGTAGGCAACTGACAAAACAGGTCCTTTATAGCAAAGTAGGGAAGCCACTAACCTGTAGCGTACTAACGTGGGGGGGGGGGAGGGGGGCAGACGCGGCGGTTGCCCCGGGCGCGAGAGGTCTCGGAGCGCCAAAACAGCCCCTGGCGCCATTTAACCTTAGTACGCCGTTGAATATTTGCAAAAAAACGGTGACCGCTGTTGAGCACCGCCACATAATCAGGTCGAAATTGCAAAGCAGTCGGGACAAATTTTTAAATTCTTCTGGCCACTCAGTAGCTTGTGATGTGTGTTATAGATGTGGGCCTTCACAACCTGTAAATTTTTTTTTCTACAGCTTTCACTGGCTGAGATTTATTTTAACTTGGAAAATATGCCAGCACGAATGAATTCAGAAGCACGTTTAGTAGAGTAGATGAAATTTCGGAGGATTTAATATTTGTTGGTACCACGACTAAGCGAACTATATATCTATTTATATGTTGCCTCATGGTGTAATTAACACAATACAGTTTTCTGAATTTCCACTCAGTATTTTTGGAGGATATGCAGTTACAGACAGACGGATTCACGGACGTTCTGACAGACCGAGAGTATCACAATATTCTCGACTCTTTTGTTTAAAAAAGGTTGTGATGCTAATAATGAATTTTATACGTGAAGATGATATCAATATAAATACTCTCACTTAATTTATATAATTTTGTAAAAATGTATTTTGTTCCATAATAATCTTGTTAAATGAAATTGGTATATGTAGAGTGCACGTTTCTTTAATTCGGTCATCGCTTTGCCATTCGCCTTACCATCTCAGAAAAATGTTATGAAATTTAACTTAAGGTGCTGCGTTTATCTAAACCCGATTGCGCAGTTTAATCGAAATAACTTTTAATTTTGCTTTTGTTCTTAGTTGTTTTTATCCATTTACTGCAAGGAATATGTGTCATCGATTTTAGTCTACAATCAAATCAATATTTTTAAGTGTTGGTCTTAGACGGTTTGTTCTGGTTGGCTTTAACGGAACGTTTAATACACACTTGTCTGTACCATGCTGAAGAAATGGGAGTCAAGTGTCTTAACCAATCATACACAGAGGCAGCTAACCTAGGCTGTCCTGGGCCGGTATCGAACTCGCAACCATTTGATTACGAATATGGCGCTCTACCAACTGAGTTAACGCTTCTCCCGTCTCAATAGGTTTCAGCGAAGAAAATGTAACACCAATATAAATATACAGGCATCAGATCTATACGTACATATTTGAAAAAGGAGCCTTTTTATCAACCAGTTTTACATAATTTAACTGTTTCTGCTAGTTTTTCTGAAAAAAAGGAGCCTGTTATTTTTTAAGGATCCGACCAAAAATAAAGAAGCAAAGCTTTAAACCACTTGCCGTCATTTAAACACGTGCGTGCGTATCTACAGTACACTCTTTCAAAATACTTGTCGGGGCTCCGTTTGGCTTGTTTACTATAAATTTCAAGGTAACTCACTACTACATATTCGTATATTCTTAGTTGGAAATCGGTCATAATGAAAATCGTCGTCATCATATTGAACTTGATCAGCGTCATATTTCTTAAATCTGCAAAGAAAAGAACAGGATCAACCAGAAAAAACAACTCTGTAAAATTTAAGAAAAAAAGATGTGATTTCAGCCGCCGAACGTGTAAATGAGTTATTCATGGGAACAACTATACCGACTGGAAACAATTCTATTATTGAATCTGAGATGGAGTCTATTACATTTTCCATGTAGTTCATACCTACATTTCTGCATTCTGAAAATGTCTTTAGTTAAGCTTTACTTTTAAGGGGTTCCCAAGTAGTTTCGGTGTATCTTCAACAGAGGGACTAGATAGGGATTATGTGAGACAAGATTCTAGGACAGTTACCCCCGGTCATTTACCCCCTGGTCAATAAGCCCTCCCCCAAGTCAATCACCCCCTCGTGAGTTGTCCCCCTCCCTTTTTTTAAATTACGCCCTGGACAACTACCCCTCATGCCATGATTATTCCCCAGTACAAAAGAAGGATATACACTGAATAAAGTAAATCCAGAAGCAAGAATGGTGCATGGGGCGGCCGTACGATAATAATAACAAAAAAGATGCCATCGTGTGAGAAAGCGGATGAGTTGTAACAAATAGGTTCAGGTGCTTGAATCCAACAAACATTAATTAAGTGGCGAGCTTTCTTATATTCTGGATATTATAATTTGGATAAGTTAATTGTCTATGTATTGTGCCTTTAATCCGCCTACTTGTGTATAATGTTGGTGTGAAAATAATACTTAATTGATGGTAATGATTAAAGTACTTGTTAGAATTTAAGATCATAGCCTTTGATGTCTCATTTACATAATTCCAAAAGCTTTTAATCAAACTTTGTGGACATTGATATCGCATTATTTACGTCACTGATATCGCATTATTTAAAGCCTAAAGTGACCTGAATCAATAGTAATACAGGTATTCTGCTCAATAAATACCACAAGAAAACCAATATTTGAAAACTTTTATTCTTGAGGTGTCGGTAACAGATATAGGTGCTAACAATGGAGTTATGAAGTCTGAAATAGGAAATGATAAAGTACATGAAGTCTACATACATGGGAAGCAGAAGCATTTAGCTGATGGTGTTGTGTCATTTAAATGTGCAAAGCGCCGTAATGCAGCAACTTGCAAAGCAAACTTGCAAGTATGACGCCAAGACATTGTTGGACTTTTGCATGAACATACGCATGGACTTGAAACCAGCAAGAAGACAAGTTTTGCGATCTGTTCAGGCTATGCAAAGACTTGCTGAATAGACTGCTGAAGCGCCGCAACAAATTGTTACTCAGTGGATTGCGACGTTGAGTTAGATGGTGCAGTAAAAGCAAGCAACGATACATATACTGTGTCGTAATGTTAGAAGATGTAGACAACGGGTAGAAAATCCTATTCCAGTTCTGCAAAGAACTGCTAATTTGGATATACCTGGTCGCTGCAAGGTGAATGCAGACTGTCTAGAATTTCTCCTCTTTGTTTCTGGACCAACAGGCAAGAGAACGGTTATATTTTGGAACACAGGAGAACATCCATATTCTCCAAAATAATTCTCACTGGTTTATGGAAGGAACGTTTAGAACGGTATTAAGTATTTTTCCACAACTCAGTTCATGCATATGTTGATGGTCAAACATTGTCGTGCATCTGTGCCTTACGTCCTGACAAGACACAGGCAACATAAACAGAGTTGGTTTAACGGTTACAAAAATTGAATAGCAATCAGAATCCAATTACAGCTTTGGTAGACCTTTAGCTGGCAGTTATTAATACATCGCATCAACTATTTCCAGAACCTTAAGTAAAAAAGATGCTTTTTTGCACCTCAGTCAAAACACTTTCCGGAAAATACAAGAAGATGGTCTTCAGGTAAGTTGTCAAGATAATTAAGATTTTGCTTTCAAATCACGAATGATCCCAGCATTGGTTTTGTTCCATCTGAAGATGTCATTGATGCCTTTGAAGAATTGTCTGCACAGCTGTCAAGTGATGCAATGCCTATAGCTGCCTATTTTGAGGACGTCAATCTTGGAAGGCCACAAAGACGTGGTTGGTGTCAGCCATAATTCTCCATCTATATCTGGAACATGTTTACTCGTGGAAAAGAAGAAATAACCAAAACAAACAACTCTTTTAAAGACTGGCACCAGATCCTTCAAGCTAATGTTCGCAGTTGTCATTCAACCATCTGGAAATTGTTAGATTGCATCAAACGTGAACAATCACTGCAGCAAGCTGTGTGTCATATACAATAACAACCGAGAAAGCGCTACGCTGATGTTAATTGTTTGCCTGCTTGGTGTAATTTGTAAATATGATGTTAATTGTTTGCCTGCTTGGTGTAATTTGTAAATATGATCAACGTAGCAGAATTGATTACTTAAGTGGAGTTGCACACAACTTGCACGTTTAGTACCCCTACGTAGTACAATTTTAATATTAGAATTTAAGTTGCACTTGTGCCATAATTTCTAAACCAGTTTATACGACATGATAGAATATCGGATTAATTTGTAATTCTTGTAACAGAACGATTCTGAATGGCAAGGAAAAGAATTGTATTTTATATTTAGGACTATGGAAGTTTGAAAGTGCAAAGGGGTGACACTTAGGACTATATACAGGGGTTAACTGGAATTTAATGCAAGTCACAACAATTCTTTATTTGTTCTGTTGCATTAATATCATTGGCAGTTATCATACAATTTGTTCTCGCTTCAAAATTGTTATTATACTTGATCAACTAAATAGTGGTCATATTTGGTACACATCTTCATATGCACAAGATGTGGTCCAGATTCAATTTTGAATGCAACTTAATGTTTTCTGACAGCTTCTGATGGCAGATTGGTCAAAAAATTATCAACAACTTGGCATCTTCTTGTTTATTAATATCGAACGGCCACCCCATGCATAATTTACTGTACAGAAGCATACGTTATGCATAGAGTAGGCGGGTTAAAGACATAATACCCGGACAATTAGAGAATTTTAGAATTTATCCAAATTTTAAGTTAGCTCGCTATTTAATTAAGGTAATAAGACCTGTTGTTTAGAAGCAATATATTGTATAGAAGCGTATGTTATTGTTTGATAAAAGCACCTTTCTCACATGAAGGCATCTTCTTTTAATTGATATCCTATTGCCGCCCCATGCACTGCTCTTACTTCTAGTTTTACTTATTTATTAAGCGCATTTGCTCTTTTTATAAAGGGGAATAACAATGTCAAGGGGGTAGTTGTCCAGGGGGAAAGTGATCATGGGGTGATTGACCGAGGGATAATTGACTGGGGTAATTGACGGGGGATAATTGACCATGGGGTAAATGACCAGGGGTAATTGTTCTGCCACCGTGAGACAATAAGAAGACATTGCATGTATAACCAATTTATGCAGAGCATGAGTATTTGATATTTGGTTCTTTCAATCTACTTGCAAATTATAAACATTTAAGAAAACTTGTGTTTACACCATAAATAAGACAGTTGTCTTGTGACATAGTGACTATAGAAGGGAGACGAAGTAGCTATGATTCAACGGGACCAGCCCCTTCTTTAAAGAGTCCCATCAAGTTACTTTCACAGTTAATTTGCACACAACTTATTAGGATTTTCTTTTCAACAAAATTGTTCTAAATAGATTTTATTAATCAGCATATATTGAATTACTATATAATTTCCAATATTCAGTCCAATATAAGTGACTTCAGGAAGAAAACGTCGTACAAATAGAAACTGCTAACATCAAGAGGTTCAAACAGTATAGAAGGAATCTCTGAATGCAAAAATTGTAAAGATGTTTCTGAGAAATAAATTAAAACTGGAAGAAGAGAAACTTGAAGGTCAACTTTAAAATGTGGCTAGCGCAGTTACTAATGTTGGTAAATTGTTGGAAATTCGAGTTGTAGTCAAAAATGTATACTAGTCAATGACCAATTAGATAGAGAGTTTCGCCTGTACGAGAAGAAATAGCTATCACTCAGAAGTTTGGGGAGATAAATGGATACGTTTTAGCGTAAATTTCTTATAACCTATTTTCATTATGCTTATTTGTACCAACAGAACGAAATTAGTCCATGGTAGTAATGCATAAAATTTAACCGGAAGTAACTGTGCAGATATTGTGTGTGTGTGTGTGTGTGTGTGTGTGTGTGTGTGTGTGTGCGATTTGGATATTTATCGTAGCTTTAACAATTTTTCAGTCATATCGCCGTTTATAGTGATGTCTAGCACTGGTGCATCATGCAGCAGACATGTAGCGTCATGTTCCACCTAATCTCATACTGACACCAGGACGACAAGTCCTATTACTAACCTCTCAATTCTGATCGCCCAGCGAGGCAGATGTTAGTACCATTGTTATGTCTTTGGTATAATTCGGCCGGGATTCGAACCCGCGACCTCCCGCATCCAAGGCGGACGTTCTAACCACTAGGCCACCGGTTTATTACTGAATCTTTTTTATTTTAATGGCAGTGAGTTTCATATTCACCCCAAATCTAATGTTCTTTCCAGTATAATTCTGGAGTTGTCTTTTCACTTTTATTAACTTCCAACATATTATATGAAACAGCGGCCGTGTGAATGGGGGGAGTGGGGGTTCTGCTCAACACCTATTTACCAGTTTAGTAAGTTTGACAGTGTAAACATAATAAAGCTCTTAACACCATCACTTGTCAAAGTCGTATCCTTATTGTATTAAAGTAAGTCTCGATTCAGCCCCTGGCCAATTCTCTTTACGACAACTTTAATACTTGGAATACAAGGTCCAACGTAATAACTAAAAGAAAAAACAACTCCCAATAAATGTCAGTTTAACAGTGGTAGCTCAGTTTATAAAACATTTGACTCGTAACCCATGGGTCGCGTGTTCGATACACACCCAAGCCAACACGGGCTGGCTGCCTTGTTTTGACGTGGGAAAGGTCTTTAGTCTCCCCTTCTTCGGCACGAGATAGCGAATAATGTTCAAAAATTGCCGCTTTAAGCATCCAAACAACCGTTTCTGATTTTCACGTAAGTAAACTGTGTGTGAAGTTTTCCTTCTCGTTTTCCACAATTGTTGAGAAAACCTTGTTTTACGTAACTTAAAATCTTTTTGTTGTAATTACATGTAATTTAGAAATGGATTATGGTATCCATCATGTAGATGCTTAAGCATGTATGTATTTGTAATTACCAGATGTTTTAAAGACACATGCTATTTTTATTTGAAAACCCATCAACAACATCGTCAATATTCGACGATCAGGTCAGAGACAGCACAAAATACATCCTTTTAATAGTTGTTGTTGTTGTTGTTATTATTATTATTACTATTATTATTATTATTATTATTATTATTTCTTTACTAAAGTCAGAAGAGAAAAAGTAAAAAATTAAACTATGAGTATTTAAGACAAATGTTTAAGTAGGTGTGAAAAAGCATAGAAATTTTTAGCTAGCTACACAAAGAAGTATTAAATAGCTCCACAAAGAACGCCTATGTTTTGAATAAAATAGGATTATTTTTTAAGGCAAATAAGAATTGAGTATGTTGATTACACAATAAAAGTGTAGAAAAGGTTGGAGTGGTGTATAGTTTTAATATCCTAATCATGTTTTCCTTTCGTGTGACTTAGATTAGCGAACCGGACTCGCAACCACAGTGATCTGCATTCTGACCCTGCCTAGTCCAGGCCAGGTCATTCGTCAAGGTATGTCCCTACACAAGGTACTTGAAATGTAGCGGCAATATATAACCTTTGGTATGCTCATGTGCAAAAAAAAATAAAAAAAAAATAAAAAAAAAATAGACATTTCCATCTGTCGTGTGTGTATCTGTGTGTGTGTGTGTGTGTGTGTGTGTGTGTGTGTGTGTGTGTGTGTGTGTGCGTTAGATTTTTAATGTAGCTTTTTACAATTATTTTCAGTCATATCCTACGATGTCTCCAGTCTGGAAGTTTATAGTGATGTCTAGCATTGGGACATCATGCTGCTGCAGACATGTAGCTTTATGGCCCACCCAGTGACATTATCCTGACACCAGGCCGACCAGTCGTAACACTAACCTCTTAATGCTGAGCGCCAAGCGAGGCAGCAGCTAGTACCATTTTTATAAGTCTTTGGTATGACTTGGCCGGGGTTCGAACCCTCAACCTCCCGCATCCAAAGCGGACGCTCTAACCACTTAGGCCACCGGAGCGGTCTTCCATGTATCGTGTGCATTTGTTTTGTCTTGGGTTTTCGCGCATACAATAATGACAAAGTTAAAAGCTAATGGTGCATTGTTCAGACCTTCCCTGCAAATAACGATACATGTAAAGTGACCTTCAGGGCACCTCACCAACCATGACGTGATGTCGTCCAGTCAGCCATGTGTATACCAGCTGGATGAAAATATGGAACGTGGACAACGTGTATATGTCAATTCAGGTGTTTCGCAGAACACAAGGACTCTCTATTCTCGTCCGTAGACTACTGTCTTACAAATAACCAGAAATAGATCTGGGTGGAAAGTCATAAAACTTTGTAGGTATGTTGCCCTTTAGGTAGTCATCTGCAAGAGGTGTGGAACCGTTCGTCATTTTGCTTTCAGTTCTGAGATCGCATTGCGGTAGTGAAAGATCAGATGCTTACAAATTTCAGTTGGAATGACATGTTTGATTAATTTATGAACAAAATAATATGTGCAGACATATGCGGAAGAGGAAACATATGTGACGGATTGTTCATTATGATCCGTAGTTCATTGTTGGTGGGGATAGATTACAGGTGTTATGGAGAGTGCTGAATACTGGGGTTATTGCAAATACTTGTAATTTGATATTGTTGAACAACACTCTTCGGGGACATGACAGAGAATTCAGAGACCTTTACGTTTTAAAAATTTACTTCCGAACAACAATTTCTTTCCCGTTTTTCTGTAATGTTAATACAATGATAGGAAAAAACCCACAAAATTTTATTATCGTATAAAGATATTGCAAAATTTGGAAATCAACAAATCGATATTGTATATCTTAAGATTCGATTAAATAATTGTCGATTTCACTATCAAAATCCAATGCATAACAAGAACAACCGCAACGTTTTTGGGTTAAAAACTACAGTCTTAACATACAGGAATATTTCTTCCAGAGGATCATTGTTAACTTATAACCTCGTTGGTGCAACTAATACCTACTCCGTACTACCACCACAAGATATTTATCAGGTAAAATATAACGAACGTTCGTTGCTTTTGTTCTTGCTGGATTTTTCATATTCTTCAGTTCTGGGAAAATGCGTGAGAATAATAGCATTGTCCTTAAAACGCACAATGGAAAAGTTTCCGTTGGTATTGTTTTTCTGTGGCATTTTCCAAGAATTTATCCTATCTATTTAGTTAGTTTTATTATTATTGTTCTTTTTGGATAAAACGAATCAGTAGCAATAAATAATTGTGTTTATTTGTGGTGCGTTAAAATCTTTCTGTGCATTAATGACATTTTTCACACTCTAGTTTGCTGGGCGATAACGGTTTAATTGCAATGAATTGTAAATTAAAGTCCAAAATGTTAGCCACTTATTAAACTACACTTTTCTACAGTTGTATATATATACATTTTAGACCCGGCCGTAAAAGTGCTGTATCAAATAGTTTGTAGGCCCAACGTGAGAGTGGTATATCAGATATTATGTAGGCCCATGTACCGTGAGAGTGGTATATCAGATATTATGAAGGCCCATGTACCATGAGAGTGGTATATCAGATATTATGAAGTCCCATGTACCTTGAGAGTGGTATATCAGATATTATGTAGGCCCATGTACCATGAGAGTGGTATATCAGATATTATGTAGGCCCATGTACCTTGAGAGTGGTATATCAGATATTATGTAGGCCCATGTACCTTGAGAGTGGTATATCAGATATTATGTAGGCCCATGTACCGTGAGAGTGGTATATCAGATATTATGAAGGCCCATGTACCATGAGAGTGGTATATCAGATATTATGAAGTCCCATGTACCTTGAGAGTGGTATATCAGATATTATGTAGGCCCATGTACCATGAGAGTGGTATATCAGATATTATGTAGGCCCATGTACCGTGAGAGTGGTATATCAGATATTATGTAGGCCCATGTACCGTGAGAGTGGTATATCAGATATTATGAAGGCCCATGTACCATGAGAGTGGTATATCAGATATTATGAAGTCCCATGTACCTTGAGAGTGGTATATCAGATATTATGTAGGCCCATGTACCATGAGAGTGGTATATCAGATATTATGTAGGCCCATGTACCGCGAGAGTGGTATATCAGATAGGTTGTAGGCCCATGTACCGTGAGAGAGGTATGTCAGATAGATTGTAGGCCCACAGTAAAAGCGTCATATTAGATAGTACAAGCCTTCGTAGCACAAAACTATTTCAAAACCTGTTCAAAGCAAATGCATCCCTGGAGAATTCATCACAGACTCTAGGATTTTGGCCCCAGTAATATTAGTCCCTACACAAATCGTTTCCACTTCAGATTTTGAGAACTTACAACACAGCATCTAAAGAGCAGTTAGTGATGCATTTTTTAAAAAAAGAATAGTAACAATTAGAGTTAAACAAAAGTTGATGTAATTTATGTCGTAAAATTTTCAATAAATGTCTTTGTCCAAGAATCAATTTAGGAACATTTGTATTCCAGGGTAAATAAATTACTAATTCCAAAAAATAAAAATTCAACTCAAACTGGCCACAACAAAAACGCTTTTGAACTTCAAAGGTTTAAAGCACAACTCGCTATTCCTTTTTATAACATTGAGTTATCAGACTAACTAAAACGCAAAATAGATTCCCGTATGAGGGTCACGTGGTCATCTTACCAGAAGAACTTAAAAACATTTACATGCCGATTATCACGTACGCTAGGTATGGCCTTAGCTAAAATCAATGATTCTTACTCTGGAAACAAAAATAAAGTTGTTTACCAGAACTTTATCTGATTTCTGAATCAAGGTCAGCAGTTAGATACAGTGTTTCGACTACTAGTTGTTTATCAGATCAAACAGAACTGAACTGAATTTCTAAAAAAATATAAAATCTAGTAGACAGAGTTATCATTACAATAACATGTAATGCAATAAAATAAAATAAAAAAATATTTTAAAACTAACAAACAAGTAATTAAATTACATGTACATAACACAACAACAAAAATCAACTATCATGTCTATTGTCTGCCGCCCCACTAATGGCTAGAGGACTGATAACTAGGTAGAGCATAATCCATAAGAGACAACAACTCAATAAAATATGGTCAAAATATTTCCACAAAGTGACATCATTTATGGTCTTGCTAAATATGAAGATAATAGCTAAATGAAAAACAAACGAAATATGACTGCTAGTTTTCTCGAGACATTAAAATCTAATGTCACTCATTTGTGTTTTGAGTCTTTCCGGGAATTACGTTGAAAAATATGTCGATGCAAGAGAGCTTGTAAGCGCTTGAAATGCGTCTCAATTGTCTTCCTTACTATGCTTAAAGTACAGTCATATTTAAATACTCGTGCTCTAAATTGGCATCCAAAGATTTAGAGAAATAAAATAGCAGTGGGAGCTCTACCTATAGTTTTAACGGGCGTTAGTTCTACAAAACCACCATTTTTCATTTCATATAAGGTTCTTATGTGTAGGTAAAATGAACAAGTACTTCTGAAAATGGCATCCTCATGCATAACACAAGTTCTGGATTAGCACCTGATCAGGTTTTTTGCGTCAACAGTCCTTGCCAAAGATGTAAATAAAACAACAAGAAAAAAGTTCCACGTTAGCTTTGGTGACTCGATTTGTAGATCATCGGACTAGTAATCCAGTGTACGCCGGTTCGATACCTCCCAAACCTATCCAGGTCGACAACGTCCCTGTTTACTAGGGAGAGGCACTTAGCTTCGATTTCCTCGACATGATATAGCGAATGAGAAGCTATCAACCCCATCCAACCAAGTATATGAGATTCTCACATTATTAAAGTGTGACGATTTTGTTCTTTGTCGAGACCGTGTATTTTAAGTATCCCGTATATGTTTTTAAAGACGTATTTTATCGAAATATTATCCCCATCATCATCGAGCTACGTTTGCAGGGACACGTGTTTCTGTAAGAAAGTTGTAGATTTCAACTTGTGGTACAGTAGTATGAGAATTCTGAAATCCAAAATATTGTACTAGTCTAGACAGGAAGAGTTCTGCATTATCAGAAGTTCTCTTTGACTGGCGTTTGTTAGTCCATCATGAAAAAGTGCTACTAGAGCCAATGTTTCAGTGATGACGTGTGTAAATCTAACGAACAGGTATTGGAAAGGTTGTTAACTATGAAGTTAAACGGAAGCTGAAAGTTCCCATGTAGACGAACATATCTGGAAAACAAAAGACAGGGTGGCCACAGAAATATGATTTTGAAATTACCTTAGTTTTCCAGGTTTTCCAGAGTATTTTTTTTAGTTTTCCAGCGCTAATTTTAATCGATTTTTATATATAAAAAGTTTTTAATTAATAACTAAAACTATTTTTTATGTACTGCCTCCACCTCCCCTTATAGCCACACCTTTCCTCACCATTTTATTTGAAGAATTTTGTTTCATACAAAAATTTAAGTCAATTCATTACTACTGTATATTCAAGAAAACTACTGGGTTTGTTTTCATTCACACAACTTTGCTTAACAAAGTAGCTTATTTCTAGCGACTATAAACAGAATTCACCTTTGGGAAACTCGGTCAAACATTTTTTTTTTTAAATCGCTGATAATAGCAATTTGCTACTTCAAAAATGTCATATAGACCTCTAATTACAAATGTCATATAGACCTCTAATTACAAATGTCATGTAGACCTCTAATTACAAATGTCATATAGACCTCTAATCAAAAATGTCATATAGACCTCTAATTACAAATGTCATATAGACCTCTAATTACAAATGTCATATAGGCCTCTAATTACAAATGTCATATAGACCTCTAGTTACAAATATCATATAGACCTCTAATTACAAATGTCAACTTGTGCAAACAATTCTAAAATTGTTGGCACTACTACAGAATACCACACAGCTTAGTTAGCGACAAAATAATACTGAACATAGGGTAATAACACTTCAAGTAAATTAGCAAAAAATAAAATAAAAAATAAAAAACCCGTAAGACCCAAACATTACTGCATCTTTAGCCGAGCCTGACTTTCTTCGCTTTGAGATCTTGATTTCAGCAGATATCTACCTCTACGAAGCAGATTTAGCATCATCCTCCGCCTTTGCGGCTTTACTTGCTTGTGTTGATTATTCATATCGAGATCTAGCACCACATACATACTGCAGCATTCGTTTATCAATAGTTACTTCCATGACACCACCAGCATTGCTGATGGAATCAAAAACCATTCGCTGAGCAACTAGTGATGCTTCATGAAGATTTACTACCAGCATGTCACCACTGACATTGAAGCCACTTTTTGCTGCCGCATTGCCATGTGACAACACTAGAATCAATTTGATAACACGCCAAATCTCTGCATATTTAGGTCGATTGTCTAGAAGCTTGAGGTAGAATTCGACGAGTCTGGTGGTAGTCACCGTGAAATTCTCAAATAAAGGCTTCATCTCTGTGCCAATTTGCAAAGTGCAGAATATTGTATTTTTGCCATATCAGCAACTGTAGAAAGAATGTTCTGCGACTTGCAAAAACTTTCAACGAGACCAGCAAAGTTGTGTTCATCTACAGTGCCACCCTTTAGCGCACTTGATGCAAATCTCACAAAGTTGTACTTGAGTGGGCTACAATCCACTATCTTCACACTCATTGCGGACAGAAATTTTATGCATTCCATACGAAACTGAAGTTTCTCGTGGTCTGACACCTTGCACTGTGCTAATTCGGTCTTCGCTGCGAAACCGAGATCAACATCCTTTTATGAACACCAATTTTCGTTTGACTCTACCATTATTTTCATCAATTTTGGGAACAATTTTGCACCAGCAAGTACATATTTCTTGAGAAACTGTGTTAAGAGGCTGCGCTGACAATTGCCAAGGTCGTTGTACAAAAAAAAGGCACCATAGGCTGATTCATTTGGTACTTTTTGAGGTAAAGTTCCATCATCAATGCTACAGAGATGAAGAACTGTGTCTTAGCTCATATCAAGGTTCGCTGCAGGCTTTTTTGATGTTCTTACAAGTCGCATTGCTGGGTAGTGCACCAGATTTCTCCTCCACATATTTTCTAACATTGGTTAGGATGTCAAATGCCTTGGTTGCCACGCTGATGTTTTCTACCCATCTTACTTGGCAAAATTTCTTTGGAAACAAGGTGGAGCCAGTTATAGCTGTGAAGTCAGCCCGTCTAGCCGGACTATCCAACAGTCCATAAATAGCACGGAGAAACTCGTTGACTGACCAACCACTCGCAACGTGTGCAGTCTGCAATGCTCCATGAAGAACGTGAAGACCGCATGATCCAATGTCAATTAACTTTCTGTCGCCTTCATCTCGACTATCGCACAGACTCTCCCAAAAATTTCCAGTTTACACTAGGTGCATCCATCCACACTTGCTAAATGTTCTTATCCGAAAGAAAATAATCCTTCTCTGAACTTTTCTTCAAGATCTCTGGCTGTGGCATGGCCAGGGAAAGCCGAATTCAGATATCGAGTCGCGACAAGAGTTCTAGAGGAGTCCCAGAATCGTATTACGATGTCCATTTGCCCGCCTTGTGCACTTTTGTTTAGAGCTTCATCAAAGCATGCCACGTACACATCACACTTGCTCACTAAATCAGTAAGTGCCGACTGAAAGTACGGTGCAAGACCATATACAATTGTGTGCAGCTTTAGTTTTCCCAAGGGTGAATTTCTGCACGATCTTACTATCGGGAAACATAGCCTGGAATATGTCTTTGGCATCATCGCATGATCTGCATGACTGATGTTTCGCTATGCTCTGTAGTGCCCATAACACTTCTGCCTTCATTACGTGATCATTGTACGCATAAAGCCTCACTGACTGTTGAAGTTTGTCCGGAATAACTACTGGAGCTTGCACAGCTTCAGAAATAGAAACTGTGTGATCTGGATCTGGTTGCAAATGCAGTTTCGGCGACGTGTTGACATTTTGCATCGATGTTCTTCAGTTGTAGGAATTGTGCGACAGTATATCGTGTGGAACTCTGTCAAATTTCTCTTGTGTTGCGCACTATTTTCGTAGCTTTCTAATGCTTGTCTGTCCATGTTGCTGAGCTCGAAGGTTATGCAACAGAGTTTGCATCGTACTTGATGTGGACTTGGGGAAGCTTGTATCCAAGATGAAAATGACTTGTCCATTAGCCAGTCCTTATTATACAATGTTTTGAACTTCGAAGACATTTTCTTTCCATTTCTTCTTATGTACTAACAACAACCAGTATCTGAAACAAAAACCAAAACACATGTTCTACTTCATACACGGTCACCAAATGGCTCCAGAGGCAAGGGACACCAGATCCTTTTCGTACCTTCAAAAAATAGTAATTAAAGGCCAACTAACTTAGCCTAGGCTACTTACCTACCATACTGGTAGGATACTTAACAAATAAGGTACGACTGTAGCCTTCAAAAGTTTTTGATTGGAATCAAGTAAAATTCAAAATGGATGAAGCTATTGCGACTCATATTCAAACTTTTTAAAATGTTAACAATGTTAAAATAATACTGAAGTTCGGCAACTTACCCAGACTTATAACGAACCATGATGCTATCTCTGTTGACGGTTTTCACAATACCTTCAGCAATGTAATATACAATCAGCAATCTGTTACCAAAGATATCTCTTGCACAAAATATCAAGTCAAAATATGCATAAAAAAGTGATCTGGAAAAAATCCCCGAGTGCTGGCAAAATATCCTGAGTTTTCACTGAGTTTTCGAGATTTAACAAATTCCTTGAGAATTCCAGGTTTTCACTGATTTCCCGATTTGTGGCCACCCTGAAAGATAGTATACTACCGTTCGTAAATTTTTGTAAAAGTTGGAAAAAGGGACCTTGTAATTTTTTTTAACGATGAAGCGCTGGTTAAATTGAGATGACCTTTTTTGGAAGCGAGTTATGATTCTCAGCTTTCCAAATTATATTAACTTACGCCGTGCGGGAACAGTTTTCCATTGAACTCCATGATGAATGTTAGTCTTTTTGTTACAGGTAAGAACAGAACTACGTACTGTATTTTAAACATTTTCTTTAGGATAGCAATGAAAAGATTGATATGTTTAGAGACAATTGGATTCAAGTCTCTTTCGAAGCTTTGTGATATATTTGGTATTTTTCTTAATTATTTAACATGAGTTTTTGAATATAGCATGTAACGGATTGCTTCAACTTCAGTAAGAATTTATGTGTTTGTAATTATAGAATTGTCTATTGTAAAGACGAGTTCACCACCAACTTCACGCTGAGTAATACTTAATTTGGAAATAAAATATTCGCAATGTTACAGAGCATCATATTTTCTTTACAGCTCGAACTCAGTACTTTTCGCACCCCAAGGATGTCAAATAACATCCTCATCACCAGGAGTTACACCTCAGTAAAGGAGGCTCGAACTATCTATCATCTCTCTATCGATCTGAGAGTGCCCGTCAATAAATTGGGCATGATGAAGAGAACTCTTACCATCAACCATCATAATGTGCCGAAATTACCGGCAAAATCATTTTCATAAAATTTATGAGAAAAATATTCTCATTACATTATTATATTATTTATATATGCAATGTAACTATGAAAGCCTTTTGTTGAGAAAACACTTAGGACCGCACTGTCGTGTACTTAGGTGAAAAAGAAAAATATACGCCTTATTTGACATAGTCTTTGGAGAAGAAAGTCTATATTTATCCCTAGTGTTTGGGTAACAAACCAACCAATAAGAAAATTATTTAAAAATCTCATCTTGAGTAAGAGATCTGGAGATACTTCGGTTCAGCTTCAATGGTTGGGATCAGATGTCGAATAGTTTTTAAGATAAATGGACGTGCAGTGCCATACTAATATGTTAGCCATATAATTCAAAACAAGGGTTTCCTCGCGTGATGTTCATAATTCTCAGATTAATATACTGTCAGGTTAAAGTGAGAAGCCACTTATTCAAGAATTTTAAATATTCACTGCATGATTAAAATGGTTTTCAACTTCATTTTATCTTTTGTTCTATTGAACATATTGATTGTAGTTAGAAATTATAAATTTGTACCCGTAAAGATTCGACAAACGCTTAGAACCAGACAATTCATTTTATCAAGAAACATTTACGTGACAGAAACTTATCTGAAATAAATGGAATATCAGGTTATACAATTCAAAAACGTTTAAAAAGGCTTCACAACAGAGGATCCATAGAACACGAGAATAAGCTGGAAGAGCAAAACCCGCCAGTAGAAGGGATGCTAATGAACTTTCTCGCCTTATTAATAATTTTGTTTGACAATATAATCGGCAGCTGCCAGTGGTTTTAACGAGTCTGTCAGTGTTCATGTTTCTGAAATCACTGTCATTAGAAGATGAAAGAGATTCAGGAAAATTACTATAAGAAGCAGACAATGAAGTCTTAGCGGGATCCTGCATTACATATTTCATGGTTTAACTAGAAAAATAACTGGACAGTTGAAAACCAATAGTCAATAATAATTTTTACTGATGAAACTGAAGTTATATTGAGCAAAGATTAAAAGTTTGGAGAAAACCCAACGAAGAATGTCAGCCAGAGCGTTAGGTCCGTACAGTGCATAATTGCAATTTAAGAATATTTCGGAGCTATACGACTGAATTAAGATATGATAAGGTAAGATAAGAATTCTTTACATATTAATTAAAATATAAATACAAAATAAAAGTATATTAAACATAAACAAATATACAGACAAATTTAGAGTATCATTGTCCTGCAACGTTAAGAATGAAATCATGTTAGACATTTCAAGAGCAAGAGTATATATAATACGACGATTTAAACAAATGTCATAGTTCCAGATATTTTAAGATACAATTCTTACTATTAAATATTCTTGACATTATACAGAAAACATACTTCCTCATTACTTCTTCAAAACTAAATACGTTGTGGTCAACAAATATGTTTGAGGCACTGTTCCATCTAAGAAGATTTAATAAAAAACGAAGACAATTATTATAACTAGCTTTCTTTTCATATACTCACTAAAGTTTGTCCACAGAGTAGCGCAATACATTGTGCAGCAATAATATTTGAGTAATCCAAGTTTGATGTGCAAAGAACAATTTCTAAATTTACGTAGAAACATGCTTACTCGAGTACACATAACTCTGTAATATCTCATCATGTCTTCATCATCTGACATTTGATTTTAAAATATTACCCAAATACGTATAACTGTTGACATATACAAGAGCATGCCGTTAAGATGTGCAGGCGGAGGAGATGGTATTTGAAAGAAGTTAAATGAAAGGCCATGCATACTAATTTTTTGTATTATAGATGATATCATTCTCATCTGCGTATTATTCACATATCTTTAATAATTTCCTTAAAGTTGTGATAGAAGGACTTTTCAATGACATATCATCACTAAGACTAAATTTGTTTAGAAATGACACATTTGGTGTCAAATGTAATCCTACGAGACACTGACCCAGTTTATGACTCAACTCGTCTATGTATATATTAAATAACACATGTAAAAGAACTAGTGAATTAGTGAGGTCTCAAAAACTATTACAGTCCTCACTAATTCTATTATCGAGGTCTGCAATTCACTTATAGAGTTCTATAAATGAGACAAAATAGTGAGGTCTCTAATTGAATTAGAGAGGTCAATAATTTATATAAATTGTAAAGAAATAGAGAGGGCTGTATTGAAATGAATAGTCTATAGATGTAAGAATGGCCGCCCATAAGTTTTTCGTTACCTATCGAATTCAAGGAAATAACTGTCTTCAATCTTCCATTGTGCTGGGTCAAACTTTTCTCATACCAAAATAAAATACTGGATCTTGCATAGCGGATATTACCTAGGTAAGGTGCTTTTTACATATTCACAATCACAGTGTCGTAAGTGGAGATTTAACTATTGTTTCAAATTTATAAATTTGAATCACAAATAATTTCTAATACATACGAATTATACATGCACTTTTCTTTGTATTTAAAAACTAAATTGAATATAATACCGATTGAACTTGCCACGTGGCTATAATCAACCAGGAAGAAATATGTAAAGAAGGACAATCACAAGGCCAACTAGGTAAAATTTACAAAGACGGTAAAGCAAACTAACAATCTTGTGTATTCAACAATTATGGCTAGCGGTGCCAAGTCCGTCTTCTTTGGCGCTCAAGGGTTATGTTGTCCGATTTGTCTTGATGTGTTCACAGCCCCAAAGAATCTTCCATGTCTCCATACCTATTGTCAGCATTGCCTACACAAATACATAGTAAAGAATGTACCTAGTGGGAAAGAAGGTGTCACTTTCAGATGTCCGGAATGCAGAAAGGAAACATTTCCACCACCTCCTGACATTCCTGTGGATAAGTGGGCAGAACATTATCCATACAATACTGTGTTGTTGTCTGTTTTACCACCGGAGAAAAGGAAAGTAGAGAAGAGTTGTGATTCGTGTTTATATGAAGGAAATTTCATAAGAGCTACAAGTTACTGTACAGTATGTAAAGAAGCTCTGTGTCCGGCATGTGAAAACGTGCATAAGAAAAATAAAGCAACTAGAGATCATGCAGTTATAAATATACAGGGCCTTTTCACAGATCCCGAAATAGCAGTTAACTTGTCAGTGAGTGTAACTTGTCCTGAACATGTTGGTAAAGAGTTTGAGTTTTACTGCAAATCTCACAGTAACATGTGCTGCTCAGAATGTTTTTACAAGAGTCATAGGGGATGCTCGGAAGTTCTTCAGCTAAAGGACCATTCTGAAAGACTATTGAAAGAAAAAGAACCAAATAGAGTTGTGGACCGATTGAAACAAATTAAGTCCCACTTGGATCAGTTGAAGAATGAAAATGAAGTGTCATTTGAAAAGACAGAAGCTGAAGTGAAGAAAATGTCAGATGAAATTGAGGTCTTCAGGAAAAAAATAAACACATTACTGGATAATGTTAAAGCCAAAATCACCATGGAGACAAATGCTCTCCTGAAAGAGGAGTCAATAGTCCGACATGAAGAAAATCAACAATGTGAATCCATCAGTTCCGCGATTACAAACTCCCTTCATCTATTGGAAACAGTTTTGGCACATGGCAGTCCACTTCATGCCATGACCACTCTGCATAAAATTGAAGAACAACTTGTCCATTATGAGTCTGCTGTGAAGGAGAAATATTGTGAAGTTAGACACATAGATGCCAAACTTTGTCTTGATGATCATCTATTGTCTTTGATCAAAGGTAGTGAGACCAATATTGCTAAAGTTGATATTGCTGAAAGAAAGCATTGTCTTACACCTTCATTTATGGTTCTCACTGGAGAGAAACAAAAAAAGAGACCAGAGGTAAGACAGGATGCATTTCAAACAACAAAGAAAACTGTAGAAGGGCAAAAAATGACACACAAATTTATTAGCCCTAAGCCTCTGAAGGAATGCAAACCTAAACAAGTTGGACAGATTAGTGCAGGATACCTTGACGGCAAAACTCCTGGGTACTCGGGTATAACATGTCTTCCAGATGATAAAATCATGCTTGTTGACTATGACAATTCAACATGTAGACTGTACGACTCTTCACATCAGCACCTCACTGACTATAAAATGACTTCAAGACCCAGTGGTGTGTGTGTAGTGGAGGGATCTCAGGTAGCAGTGACTCTTCCTGATGAGAATAAAATCCAGTTTCTGACTGTAAATAGCTCCATACAAAGAGGGAGGAAAATCAACACGAGTCTGCGTTGTGATGGAATAGCTGCCCTGTCCAGAGATGAGCTGGCTGTAATTGGCAGGATGAACAGTATTTTATATTTAGGTATAGTATTCATTGATGGATCTGAAGAATACTCCACTGAAGTTTGTCCTTCAAAATCATGTTCTGATTTGACAGTGAATAATAGAAAGACACGTATTTATGTCTCGTATTACATTCCAGGGACAGTGTATGCATACAGTGCCGACGGTACATTAATATTCAAGTATAAGCATGAGGCACTAGATGGTGCATATGGGGTAGCGGTGGACAGGGAAGACAATCTGTATGTTGTAGGTGAGGTCTCTTACAACATACATCAGGTGTCTCCAAGCGGAGCTCCTCTGCAGGTGTTCTCGGGAATCCCAGTATATGCTCATGCTATATGCTTCACTTTCAGTGGTCATGAATTTCACATTACAGATGGATTTGATATTGCAAAGTTTCATCTATGCTAATGATTGTTATGAGCATTTCATCATATACATAAGTGGGATCTCTGGTGGCCCAGTGGTCTAAAGCACTCGTCTTTATTGTTCATGGCCATATCACCTATGTTCATGTGGGTTCGACCAATGTGGTTATGTGATAAAGTTTGTTAAAAGATTCTAATGGATTGGTGGTTCTTACCAGGGTTTTCCTAGGTTTTTCCTCCACCGATTAAACTGGTTGCCATCTATAACCTATAATGAGCTGTGAAATAGTTAACAATCATATGTATAAACAAACATATTATGGATGAACATATATGTATACATAATTTTTGTTTTTGTGCAATATTATGTACTCACTGAATACTACGTAACTGATACTGTGTGAAATAACCATCAAAATTCAGTTTAAAGGGGCATGCTTTTATTTCAAATATATTTGAAAGACAATTGAGATATGATGGGTTGATTACATGAAAGCTGATATGTGTAATCTCTCAAAAATAATTTCAGAATCATCTCGCCTCTTAAATAACTACAACTGTAAGCACAGCCAACATGAAAATGTGGCAAATGCAGATACTAACATTGGTTGTTGGTTAGAACTTGGAGTGAAACACCTTAAATATATACTAGTCAATGGCTAGATACTATGGCCAGCTGGGTAGTATGAAGTGAAGCAGGTTCCTCCTGATTAACTGTCAGGGAGATGAACAGATGTACTTGGCTTTAAATTTTGCACATCTTATAACCTAGTTTGTATTGCATAAAAACATTTTGGTTTACATTACAATGAGGGAAATTTGGTTTACATTACAATGTGGGAAATTTGGTTCACAATAATAATGCATGTAATTTAACCAGAATTATTTGTGCACACCACTTTATGCTTATTACTGAATCTATTTTCCATGCCAGTGAGTTTTACAATCACAGAAATCCTATGTTCTTTGCAATTAATTCAGGAGTGATCTTACTTTATTTCATACACTATTTGTTATATTTTTGTCAGATTAGCACACAAGATACTCTCTTTCTCAGTTCATAAACAAAACAAAAACAGAAAAACGTCATATCTAAACCCATGTCTGTGAACTGCCAACTAAAGATTTCATGCATATACACAGCAGTAAAATCTCGACTAACGGTTTGAAGAGGGAGGTGGGAGTGGGAGCTGAATTTGGCTGAAGCCCCATTTTCCAGAAAACAAACTATCACTTGTTCTCTCTCTTTCTTTCTATCTCTGAGACCCTGAAATTTGAATGGCTCTTGTTGGACATTTTTTTCCAGAAATTTTAATATAATAACACTGAATGGAGATATAATAAGTTGTGACAAAATATGAAACCTTTGATATAACTAACTGTTAAAATCACCAGTCAGGGATTTCTTTGGACTCAGGTCATGATCTAGTAGTCTGCTACATGGATGTGTATCGAAACCTTGTCATGCAATGATCAATTGATCCCCCCCCCCCCAGTTAGTGATTATCCAGGAATGTTATGTGACTTCCTACAGATCAATTGAAAGAGTTACAGATATCTTTATTGAAGTGTCAGGTTTCACTGCTACATTTAAGTCTGTTGGTTCCTGTTTAGTTGAGCAGGTTTCAAATTTGCCTTTGATTTAATAATGCCCTGCGAGTTTTGTTTTGATATAAAATAAAACATGTTGGCATTAGTCCTGAGCGAGATGAGTACTAGTAACCAATTGCCAGTTGTTCACTTAGTTTTTCTTGAAGATGTCCAGCAACAAGTAATTTGAGTTTTAACCATCTTCTGTCATATGACAGCCTGTTTTTTTTTTTTGTTTTAAAGATCTATTAAATGACTAGATACACAAAAATAGAACATCATAAACCTGTATTGCTTTTGTTTTATACTAAAAATGTTTAAAAAAAAAAAACTGAATTACATAAAGATACCTCAGAACATATTTAATTCTTACACTGAGGGTGTGACTCTGTGATCTGTTTGGGGACTCCCAGGTTTTTCCTTGGGACACAATATATTTTGAGACAGAAGTCACTGATGCAATTTTCAGAATCAAGGGAAATCCAGAAAATGTGAAACTGTTGTTGCTTTAGTATTCATGTCATCCATCCATTTCTTTCCAACTATTTATTCAAAAATAATATTTTCTTTCAGAAAACAATACTCTAGAATTTTTCTCAAAAACAGTATTTAATAACATTAAACTTTTAAAAAAATTAATTATTCACTGACGAAATGTTTACATATCTCAAAAATAACATGTAATTAGCAGTTATTACCAGCAATGTCAGATGGTGAACTTTTATTTGACCAGATCCCTAGATACATCCTTGAGGAAGATTAAACTAACTGGCTGTTGTTGCTAGCAACTTGTTTTCTTAATTAAGGCTTCACACGTTTTGTTCTAATGTTATCATGTACTGCCACTGCATCAACAAGTATCCTTTCTATATTAGTGAAATATGTATCATGAATTTATAAATATTGTTCTTCATGAGCAGTGTCCTTTAAGTGGAGGTGTATGCCAAGACAAGTTTCAGTGTGTATATGTGACCTTCATATAATAACATGGATTACTGCATTAGCTCATCTATGGTTAGTAAGCAATATTCCTTTTTACCTCTTGAGCAGTCCTCACATTTTCTTGCACACTATGCTATGCTAATTTTCAATTCTTTTAATGGAAAACGCTGTTGACTTTAAAGGAATATTCCCCCATCCAATGCCAAGATGATTAATGGCTGCATTTTTACATAGAATAAAAAAATTATGTTACAATAATTGATAACTTTTTATTAGAAATTTAACTCCTACATACAATCCTTCAACTTTTCTAGTTTGTCAAATCAAAAATCAATTTGAATCGATTTTCTAAACACATTTCTTGCATTGTGGTGGGTAACTGTACATAGGAACAGATTTTTTTAAAACACAATTTTTGCATTGCAGTGGGTAACTGTACAATCATCTCAGTGGCTGTATCCAATAGACTTAAGACTATAACATCTATGAATAAAATATTTTATTCATTGTGATTTTACCTAATTGTATTTGGGTTTTGTTTTTTTTTATTTTGTTTTTTGTCCTGCATTCAAAACATGAATTCCATGGCCTTGCTTGCAGTCTAGTTTGGAACAGATCATACACCCAAACTTTGAGTGTCACTTAATTTTTGTTTGTAATCTTCCTTCCCCAACTTCTGTTGTGTTTAAAATTGATTATGAATATGATGCAAGTAAGATCCATAATTATTTCATTTTTGTATTATATTTAATCAATAGGTTTTCCATAAATCATTTCCCTAAATGCACCTTTTGGTCATAGAGTGTAACAGATATTGCATGTTCGACAATGAATATTGATTATGAAGCAGGTTATGTAAGTTTAGTCACTGTCAATTTGCACGTTCCATGTTGAAAACTATTTTTAATACATTAATACCTGAAACATACCTTTTGTGGTTTAGAATTGGTGTTATTTTAATAGGTCCACCTCAGAGAGCAAAAATGTATAGTGTTGACATATTTTTTAATTTGTTAATCCTGAGCGAGATAAAGAGAGAAGAAAAAAATCGATATGAAAATGTATGTTTCAATAACACATTTAAACTTAGGCAGATGTGTTTCATAATGGGAGAAATAATTTCCCATATAAATTCATTTGCTACATGATGGGGAAAAGTAGTTTTATTATTGCAGCAGAAAGGGAAGGAGAAGCAATAACAAGATTTTAAGATGGCCACTATGGCAACCAAACTGAGCATAGTGGTAACAAGATTTTCAAGACTGTCAAATTGTCTGTGTTTTCACCAAATGACATTTTATGATGCCTAGTTGGTACTTAATGACACCCATTTAGAAAATGTTATTGTTGTTACTTCTCTAAAGTTTTTTTGTTGTTTGTCCTAAATGAAAATAGTGTGACTCTAGACATCCAACATGTCCACTTCAGCAGCTAAATTGAAAATCTTGTATTTGCTGAAGAACATGATTGGTTTCAACAGTCTGCAGTTAAAAGGAAGAAACAGTCTTATTTTGAATTCTTGGAAATTCCTTTCAGCTCGAAGAGCATCAGTCCCTTCTAAGGACTCGGCTTTCAAAAGTTTTTAAAATTCATAAACAGTGGTTATATAGAAATGCTCTTTAGACACTGGACACTCTGTAACTTGTTTCAATATAGAACATTATATGCATTTTTTTAGAATATTAGAGAACATTTTGAATACTTAAATTTATTGGCATTTATAAGATGTTAAATGAAACTGACTCCATGTCAATAATATATCACATAGTCATTGTATAGAATAGTCTCAAAAGTTATTATTCACTAGTGAAAATAAATATCCAACAATTGAAATACAGAATGGAGCTTTTACTTGACAATGAAATTTAAAATTTGTTTTTCATTTCATAATAAAATTTAAAATTTCTGGGTGTTTTTGTCAGTTTATGTCATTAAAATTTCTGTGCATGTATGTTCATTAAAACTTCTGTGCATGTATGTTCATTAAAATTCCTAACTTTCTTTGCCGCATGCATAATTTGAATTTGAAAAATATGTACAGTTAAAATCTTTTTTTCCCCATGCCTTTGTGATAGGAATTTAGACTGGTTAAAATCTTTTTTTCCCCATGCCTTTGTGATAGGAATTTAGACTGGTTAAAATTGTATCATGTGATGCAGAAAAGGAAAAGGTATTAGTTGACAACACCAGAAAGGTAGTACTATATTTATGACAAATGTTAAATAATACTTATGCTAT
The DNA here is from genome assembly GCA_016617855.1 of Megalonaias nervosa. Classification (NCBI taxonomy): domain Eukaryota; kingdom Metazoa; phylum Mollusca; class Bivalvia; order Unionida; family Unionidae; genus Megalonaias; species Megalonaias nervosa. The sequence goes on from JAECUM010010655.1 coordinate 27,076, forward strand.
TTGTAATCATAAGAATTCAACATACTATTTAACACAAATCATGAAGTCATGAAAAATATGTTCTGCTTAAGGAATCACATAAAACATTTTTGTTCCTGCTGCATGTAATCTTCATTATCTATATGCAAATCATCTGCTGCAATAATGTCCTCATGATAATCTTATATTATGAAGGACTCCACATGCCAATGTGTATGAGGAAAACGTGGGAATTCCAGATGTTTTGTTCTAAGACAAGTCACCAAGCAGAAACCCATCATATTCATCTGAAATAATAAACAATTATTTGTAAACTAACTGAACATTTCTTGTGAACAAAATATCAGTATGAAATGGATAAAATATTCTTCTCTAATTAAAAGGATACACACCCCAATCCATATTGTGACCCAGACTTCATACACCAATATCCGCTTTAACCCCCAAACAAAAGCCCTTTCATAGATGGATACTGCAACAATAACCAATCTACCAACTTCACTGAATTTTGACCAAGCCTTTTAGAATGATTTACAGTTACAAAGTGATGGACATACTTGAAGGAAAAATAGATGGACAGACATGAAGGACAAACAGATAGGCAGACATGAAGAACAGATGGACAGACTTGAATGACAAAAAGATGGATAGACATGAAGAACTGATGGGCAGACTTGAATGACAAAAAGATGGATAGACATGAAGAACTGATGGGCAGACTTGAAGGACAAACGGATGTACTAAAGGACAAACAGATGGATGTACTAAAGGCAAACAGATGGATGTACTAAAGGACAAACAGATGGATGTATGGATGTACTAAAGGACAAACAGATGGATGTACTAAAGGACAAACAGATGGATGTACTAAAGGACAAACAGATGGACAGACATGAAGAACAGGGACAGACATGAAGGATAAACAGATGGAAAGACGTGAAGGATAAACAGATGGAAAGACGTGAAGGATAAACAGATGGAAAGACATGAAGAGCAAACAGTATCAAAATATGCCAGCCCATCCAAACTCAACACCTGATAAAGGTACCCAGTAGGTACTGAAAATACAGAGTTTTCCTTCATTAAAGCCACAACAATTGCTTGAAATGACTGAAGTGCACTCAGACAGAAGCAACTTTGTGAGCAATTATGTTATTCATCACTACTGATGAGTGAATAAAAAAAAAATGAGTGTATTTGACCTTTACTATATTACCATTTTCAAATGCAGTGTGTAGTACACTGTGTGTGTGTGTGTGTGTGTGTGTGTCTATATATATATATATATATATATATCTTGTAACAAGCCAAAGGGTTTTCTTTACCGAGTGATTTCAACCCTGAAGTGAATCCCGCCAGAAGTCACATGTTTCTCCTAAAATCTTCCAAAGACACCTATACAACTACTGTTGTAAACTGGAAAATTCCAACGTGTCCAAACTATAAATAATTTTACTCTAATTAATACATGAACACAAATCTGACAACTTCCTAACTGCCTGTCAACCTAACAGCTTCATGGTTTCTCCTCATTAAATTTCCCTAACATACCGCCAGTACTTCACGCAGTGAAAATATAGAACTCAACCACCTAATACAGGGAACTATTGTTACTATGCCACCTTTGGCCAGTCAAACCATGATTTTAAGCCTCATTTCACCTGTAACTCAACACCATATTTACCATAATATCAAAAACAAACATCACCTCTCGATGTAGGAACAGTCCCTTCTTGTTTTGTCCATTATGCATTATACCAGTCCCCAATCACAAATACTGCACATGGAGTCACACAATCAATTCACACAATCAGATTTTAATTGGGACTACTGAGCTCCAGGGACACTCATGCAGCTCTGACCTGAATTCACTAAAAGTAAACCATGTCATCATGGAATCTCACTAACACTGCACTCCATAACATTTGCTCCTAGTAACGAGTTAATTGTTTGGGCTGAGGATGACATATATATATAGATATATATATATATATATATATATATATATAACCATTTCAATGCAGCTGGTCAATCAGCAACATTTTAATTCAGGTGCACTAAACATCATAAAAAACTTGTGCAGTGAAAACTTGATCTTGGGAGAATAAACAAGAACACTGTCAAGATGCCAGCTGTGGTAGCCATATTGAATGTCCATGCAGAACCTTCATTTAGGTCAAAGTAGACATAATAATAGTCTTTCGCTGTAAACCCCACTGCCTGTATCACTTTTCATTTATTAGGTAGTGATAAATTTTTCATATGGCTGCAATTCGGTCAATTCATGTGAAGTAGTAATAATACAATTTTGCATGATGGCAGCTGAGAAGAACTTTCATTTAGGACAAACTAGACATGAAGTCATCTGGTGAAAATTCCATGTTAATATGACGTTTCATTCAGGAGGAAAAGCAATGAAAAGATTTTCAAGATGGCTTCCATGCCAGCCATACTGGATATCTGATGCCCACCATTTTCACTTTTGACTACAAGACATTATCTCCAAGTTGATGTAACCATCCTTTCAGGAGGAGTAGCAAAAAGAAGATTATCAAGATGACAACTGTGGTGGCCATTTTGCATGACTATGCAGCATGATTTTCATTTAGAACCAACTAAACTTTGTGATGAATGTGTGCAGAAAGTTTCATCACTATCCTCTGAGTAGTTTAGCAGATGATCATTTGCATTCAGGACCAAGGTCTGCTTGGGATGAATGTATTTATAAAGTTTCTTGGTAATCCTCCAAGAAGTTTAGGAGTTGTAATAACTCACTTGTACTCATGGATGGACATAAGATTCCAGGCAAAAGCCCATCCCATAAGCCCTTTTGGTCTATGACCCATAGAGGTAAAAAAAACGATACTCACTTTTTAAAATCAAAATAATGGACTTCAGATTCAAGACATTAATAAGCACATCGTCATAAGACGATAACGTTATCCTAGAATTCAGTTTAATGCTCCAATTAACCCAAACACTGCAGAACTATTTCACAAGATTAAAAAATACCACACTGAAACTCAGTTTCAGAAACAAACTATTACACATGTTGATAACTATGCCTAAAATTCACATCATCGTATTAAATATCTTTTGAAATCAATTAAGCTACGGAGGATGAAAGGAATTCAACTGTTGTGTAATTTCATTTTTGCATCTACTAGACAAAACCATTCTATAAAGTTACAGAGATGCTGCCAGGATTGTATCTAGAGGGGGGAGCTCCCACTTGTCACTAAAATAAGCAGGGAGTAGAAAGAAGAGGGCGGGGAGGAAACAGCCACAGTTCAATATTTACCTAACATGTCAATATGTGTCTCTTTCCTCCTGCTCCACTCCACTCTATTGAAACCAAAATCATTTAAAGCTGTTGCCTCTAGTGATATTAATATGTTGACTGTGTCGGAGCTTAATCTGTGTCTTACCTGTACATGAATACTGTGAAGTCCTGAGATCTCCCCTATATGATAGGGCGTTCAATAGCTAGCTTGAACAAGTTGGGAAACTGTTCTTCATGGCTGTTATGTACAAATTTCCACAACTCACAGGTATTGGCTTTTGGCCACTTCTGCTCCAAAATAAGATTTTCCACTAATATAAGCTCTGCCAATGTTTCACGTTACCAAATCAATGCTTTGTTATCACTACTATGCCCGATTCTTATCTGATCCATAATGCTATATTAGGGTTTCAAGTTCATCAATGCCACAGTGTCCTTTTTGAGAAAGAGATATTTTGATCAAATAATTATTCTACTTTTTAAATTCATTTTGATATTTATTCAATTTATCTTAAACCCTAAATGGCTATATATTTTTCTACCAACTAGGCTAAACTGTTTGAGAAAATAAATGAAAATTGCACTGTACTTTTAAATTGTTTGCATCTAAATTAAGTCTGATATTCTACCATTTCTAAATTTCATTTCAAAATATTTCTGAAAGTGGGGTTGACCTGCATACCATCAGTTTTTGTCGATCGAGCATGTACATCAGACTCGTATTCATCATCATTTTTGAGTTCAAAATTTTGGTTATCATTATTGTCACTACAGTATTATCAGCCATTATTTGCTGAACAAAATCACTAATCTGAACATGAACCACTTTGGAAATCAGCCATTTTATTGTTCTAAGGTAGCTTGTATTTTAAACAAGCATTTGTAAAACTTTCTTGAGGCAAATTTCAAACTATGACAGAGAGCTTGTTCCAAGGTCCAATGTGCCAATCAAATTTAGTTTCCTAACCATTCATGTCAAGCTAAAGAACCCCAAATATGCTAACAGTTGCCTACCTGAAAAGAGACTGATGTCGCAACAAGCGATATGCTGCCTCTACTGGTATCACGGTACCAATTGTTTTTCCAAAGACTTCAATGCTAACATTTGGTGAATTGATATACTTTCTATCCAACTTCAGCATGCATATCATGCACTGAGAACAATGTTAGATTGTCAATACAACAAGGACAGATCCAGCTACTCCACTGCATTTAAGAGAGACAACTCTGCTAGAACTAAACTGGGGTAAGAGTTATCCAGTAAAAACATGCATTTGCAAAGTGTATCCCAGTTTTTATAAATCTTAAAAAATATTAAATATGATCCAGCTATGAATTAACATAATTTTACATGTTGCTTTGAGACTCAACTGTTTTTTTAAAAATCTGATAAAAACTACAACTCTTACATAATGCACCAATGTCTGATAATTTTGTTGTTTGTTTCTAAATGCAATGTTCCTTACACATTAAGCACGCCCACACCTGGGTTGTTCAGTTCATACAGTTATGCCTATATCCAACCTTATTTTTTTTCTTCAATAATCTGTAATGTAGCTAGGGACTGTACAAGAAAGAAGTGTATCTAGTCTCGCTGGTCAAAAACAAGTGTATGTGGTACCAAGCTATGTCTTAATTTAATGTACATGTAAAGGTCATTGTACTGTTTCAACTGCTATTTTCATATTTGTTCTTTACTACCAAAGTATTATTTTGGAATAAAATGAATTGTTTTAATTACTAACTGTGTTTTATTCATATTAGCACTTACTGAACTTCACATGGGTGATACAGGATAAATCACATTACATCAAATTATGTAGTAACTAGGTCAAAGGTCAATGTACGGATTAGTATGTACTTCTCCTACTTCAAAAAAGAGGATTCATCTAAAAGTAAAGGACTTTTTATTTGTTCAGTAGACACAGAATTCTGTTTCAGAGACAGATGGAGATGACCCAATCTTATTATAAAGTATAAGCTTTCAGCACTTTGTACTGACTACATATATATGAGGTGATTAACCACCAGTCCTTGCACAAAGGTCGGTCTACCCATCCCTTAGCAACACAAACAGAAAGCTTTCTTTCTTTGTGTAGTAAATAAAACTGATGCAATAAGCCAGTCAGTCACCAAATATAGCAGATCACAGCTTCTAAGCAGTTAAGTTGGATCTGGGGTGAAATTTGGGGAATAAAATACAGAAAACTGCTAAGGATAAACAGTAAGTATAGCGAGTCAAATGGAGTTCAAAACAGGAGGAAAGTGTACATCTAAAAAGGAGATGTAGCTTATAATAAAGTAATCAAAAGAGACAAAAGCAACATTGAGAAAAATGAGAAGAGGAAGTCTGATCACCTTACCTTAGAAACATGTGTGGAGGCAGTGCCCCAAAGTCCATAGACAGTCTGAAGGTACCTGTAATATAACATCCCTTACAAGCACCAAAAGTTCAGGTGAAGCAGTATGCATTCCCAGCTGAAATAAAATAGTAAATAATTTAGATTACATAGATGCATCTAATTTATATTGGTCCTACATATGAAATTAACAATAATGTGCTTAAGTGCAAAAAATACCTAAACCTAACAAAAAAAATCTGTAAAAATTTTAAAACCTTTAAAACTTTACTGTGAGAAATTATTAAATTGGTTGTACTTACATTTGCATTAATACACTGAGGACTAATATAGTATTGTTTTGAAAAAAATCTCTTTATTTTCATAGACAAGCACTGAAAATGCGATTTATTGTTTTCTAGAAACTGCATGTATGGTGTAAGGGAGATAACCAAATGATATACATAAGGTGTTTTTTCATTTCCTCCAACTTGTAATATACATTAGTTCATGAAATGTTTAAATTGTATACAATATTAAATTATCAAAAAAAATTATTGATAAAGTGCAAGCCTAAAATTTAGTGGAGACTTTAAAGGGGATTTAATTTTGTTCTCTGTGATAATGAGACTGCCTCATCTTCTCTACAATGCTGGCATGTGGAGTACAGCCTTCTATAAACATGCCAATATGATCCCATGCTATTTTGGATTCTTGCAATCGGATGCAAAGTCTGAAGACCAGTGTGGACTTGAATGGAAGCAGCAGGCAATATGTGACTAATGTGGTCAGAAATGTTTGGCATAATCCAAGGAAATGTCAAAAGAAACAATTGAGCAGCAATAAATAGAATTAGTTAGAAGTCAATAGTGGGATTAAATGAACTAAAAAAGAATCTTTGGGAAATGCTGAAACTCCACTTGGAATTCAGTACTCTTTTACAAAAAGGGATGCCAACCAACTTATCTAAATAAACTGCATGAAGAATTGCAAGGTAAGAAAGTGTACAAAAAGGAATAATTTTTGCAGGACAATTAAAACAAATGTGGAAAGGAATACCATATCTTTAATAAAATACCTAAATTTACTCGAATATCCTGTATGATACAAGTGAATCACCTTCCCTGAGCACTACAATAATCTCTATCTTGGTTTTCGGCATGCCTTACAAGAATAAGATAGTTGCTTTTTAAACATGATTTATCATCTTTTGCAGATAGTTAATATTTGGCTAAAATCATCTACATCTATATTGTGTTTACATTTTCTTACATGTATGCCAATCTTGGAGCTGACTCCACTGACATTAAGCCATCAGGTTATGCAATACTGTCTGTCATAACTATATTTATCAGAAGCCCCAACCCTCTCCAAAGCCAATTCGTACTATTTTCTTAAGATCTCACACATTTATTGTTAAAAGACTATCAATATTTGACCAAAAATGTTCATTGTCCATTTGTTTTACTACATCAAACTAGTAGAGTTTATAAATGGGACCCAGATGTATGCATGTCTATAGATACACTACTAGGATGTTATTCCCTACAGGTATCACAGTATCAGTTATTTTCCAAAGACTACAATGCTAACATTGGTGAAATAAATATACTTTCTATCCTACCTCAGCATGCATGTCACACTGTCATAGAGAACAATGTCAGATTGTCAATTTGAACCAGGTACTTCACTGCATTTAAGACCACTCCGGTGGCCTAGTGGTTAGAGCGTCTGCCTTGGATGCGGGAGGTCGTGGGTTCGATCCCCGGCCGAGTCATACCAATGACTTACAAAAATGGTACTGACAGCTGCCTCGCTAGGTGCTCAGCATTAAGAGGTTAGTGTTAGGACTGGTTGGCCTGGTGTCAGGATAATGTGACTGGGTGGGACATCATGCTACATGTCTGCGGCATGATGCCCCAGTGCTAGACATCACTATAAACTGCCACACTGCAGACATCGTAGCGATGTGACTGAAAAAATGTTAAAGCTACGTTAAAAATCCAAATCTCTCTCTCTCTCTCTGCATTTAAGAGAGATAACTCTTCTAGAATTAAACTGGGGAAAGAGTTCTCCAGTAACAATGATGTGTAACACATTATAAAAAAAATCACACAAAATAAAAATATAACCCAGATATGATTTAACATCATCTCACATGTTGCAAAGAGACTTTTTTAAAACCTGACAGAATCTAAAACTCTTACATAATGCACCAATCACAGCTAGTTCTGCTATTTATTTCTTAACATAATGTTCATTATACATTAAGCTCTGCCCCCCCCCCTCCTCCAGGTTGTTCAGTTGGTAAATTGTACTGTTATACCTAACAGCAGCATCACTTGTGTTGCAACAAGCACTTTAAGGGTTCAATAAAAATTACATACCGTGCAGAGACTATTTTTATACGTGCGACCTGAAACTAATTTGTAGACTGCTTGCGCATCATAGCTCTTTTAGTGTGTGAATTTGTACAGATATTTTACTATTCCCACATTCACATGCCCTGGCAACATCTCTGAAGTTATTGAAGTCCATTTCCAGCTATCATATTTACTTCCTAATGCCAATGCTACTGTCTAAATGTCTTACTCCATGTTCCGACAAGCAAACATCCAAGTCAAATAACGATGACACCGACTTAAAGCAATTTAACTCACTCTGGAAGAAATAAAAAACATTGGATCTCATCAATAATGCAGTTTCATGAAGCAAAATAACAGATACTTCTTCAATAACAAATCAAAAGAACATACCAACTGTTCCCCAGTCTTTAGGGGAGCCAACATCTGCTGTTGTGTTAGTTGCTTAAGTGAGACATAATTATATACTGTTGAATACAGTACACAATTACCAGCTGATAAAGTTGGTGGCATGACAGAGAGGAGCCAAATACAATCAAATTTAGGAATAAGATCATACGTAATCTAGAGCTTTGATGTACAACTTTTATATAATATTGTTCCTCATTGTTTATCTTTTCCTGATGTGAATGATGAATGGCCTTGATACAAAACCATATGCAGGGACTAGGCAGTCCTTGAATTAATTAGAATTGGTCATATTTACATAACGCACTCCTATATATTGAAGGGTGAAGACCAACCTGAGTGCATTTCTCGCAATAAGTCCTTCACTGTGAAGCATTTTATGATAGACTGTTCTGATCTACACATGAAGGAACTTTTTGATATGGTAAATGTGTAATCCTGTTTCTTTTGAATATTTTTAACCAACATTTTGTACTATTACTATGTCAACCTAATATTTATTTTGTTATTTAATTACACTTTACATAGAACACTTACATCCTCCACACTGACTGGGAACCATCAAATATTTTCACCATATCCTTGTTATGTTTTTATATTTTTATTGCTCGTTGCTTATTCACCAAGGTGGTATTACTATTGATACTGCAGATTTAAGAAACAATAAAAATCCATTTTGATGGTAAATTATTTATAGAAAGGAACGACTCTGTCATATCATAATTATTATTTTAGTGTAAGAAAACACCAGCTATATTTGCATCTTCTTTAATATCCTTTTTTTTTAAAAAATTCAATGAATGAGCATGATTAAGAAGCCAAACTTCATTGTTCGCTATCTGTTCATTTCAAGTTGTTATGCTGAACAAATTGATTACTTTGTGCAGACATCATCAACAACAAAAATGACTCCATTACTGTATGTGTGTGTGTTTTTGGATTTTTAACATAGCATTAATAACTATTCATATTGCTATGATGTTTGCAGTGTGACAGTTTATAGTGATGTCTAGCACTGGGGCATCATGCTACAGACATGTAACATTATGTCCCACCCGGACACATTATCCTGACACCAGGCCAACCAGTCCTAACACTAACCTCTTAATGCTGTGCGCCAAGTGAGGCAGCTGCTAGTATCATTTTTAAAAGTCTTTGGTATGATTTGGCTGGGGTTCGAGCCTGCAACCTTCCACATCCAAGGTGGACGCTCTAACCATTTAGGCCTCCTAAGCAGTTGACTCCATCACCAATTCATGAATTAAATACCAGCATAAAACATGGCAATTCTCTGATTAGTTTAGGAGGGGAAGCAATAAAATCTTGTGCTAATTTTACAGTATATTAAATAAAATGTGAACAATAAATGCATCATTGCATTACAACTCAAAAGCAAACAAAGGTTATCCAGCTTAAAACATCTAAAAAAAAGCTGTAAATTTTTGGAAATATGATCTTAGGTTTTATCATTTGTTCCTGCTTTTCTACTGCAAAATAACAGGTCTAAAATAAAATAATTTATCTGGCCTTGTGAAACAATAAGAAGAAAAATCATAATTTAAAATTATGTGAACAAGTACTGTTAGTTACACAGCATGGTTTGTAAGTGATAAAGCACAGAATGGTAGTATGTCAGAAGGGAAATTACAGGGCATTCACAAACCACACTACTAAATTACAATACCAATGACCTTATGAATTTCTTCACACAATATTTGCCTAAGATATTCAAATCAAAATGATATTGGCTCAGAAGGGAAATTACTGGGCATTCCCAAACTATGTAACTAAATTATCAGAATAATCACCTAATGAGCCTTTATACAAATATGTTCATAGGATATTCAAGTCTAGATAAGGCCAAATACAGTATATTAAATAAACTTCAACTACAACTTCATAAGCAAATAATGCCGTTGCAAATAAGCAAATGTTCTAATTCTGATGTTCACCATGTACTAGTTGAAAGATCTCTTTCATGAAAATGAGATTTTAGAAAATATATCTTACTAACTGGTAAGCAACATTCAATTTTATCTGACAATTTAGCAGATAATGAGAATACAAATTCAGTCTAAATATCTTAAATTCAATTGAGTATTTTGGGGGAATCTGGTGAAACTGTAAGGACTTGATCAAACTGGAGGAATTTTGCAAATCTTTAAAATTAAAAATAATCCCCAAATGCACAAATTCACGAATGTCTTCATCATCAAATCTATCTTTACTACTGAACAAAACCCTTGTATTGTACAACAATAGCATCAGCAAGTTCAGTGTCCAAGATAAGCAGGTACAGCATAAGAAAGATCAGTGTCCATGATAGGCAGGTACAGCATAAGCAAGATCAGTGTCCATGATAGGCAGGTACAGCATAAGCAAGATCAGTGTCCATGATAGGCAGGTACATCATAAGCAAGATCAGTGTCTATGATAGGCAGATACAGCATAAGCAAGTTCAGTGTCCAAGATAAGCAGGTATAGCATAAGCAAGATCAGTGTCCATGATAGGCAGGTACAGCATAAGCAAGATCAGTGTCTATGATAGGCAGGTTCAGCATAAGCAGATCAGTGTCCATGATAGGCAGGCACAGCATAAGCAAGATCAGTGTCCATGATAGCCAGGCAGAGCATAAGCAAGATCAGTGTCCATGATAGGCAGGTACTGCATAAGCAAGATCATTGTCTATGATAGGCAGATACAACATAAGCAGATCAGTGTCCATGATAGGCAGGTACAGCATAAACAAGATCAGTGTCCATAATAGGCAGGTACATCATAAGCAAGATCAGTGTCCATGATAGGCAGGTACAGCATAAGCAAGATCGGTGTCCATGATAGGCAGGTACAGCATAAGCAAGATCAGTGTCCATGATAAGCAGGTACAGCATAAGCAAGATCAGTGCCCATGATAAGCAGGTACAGCATAAGCAAGATCGGTGTCCATGATAGGCAGGTACAGCATAAGCAAGATCAGTGTCCATGATAAGCAGGTACAGATGGGCACAAGATACTACTCCTATTCCTGGTTCTACTTTTTACCTGAACCTTATTCTGTGTCTAGGATTAATGTCCCTTTCCACGTATGTTTTTAGTGCCCTTTGCCATTCTCAAAGAATTTTATGCACTCTGTTCCCTTCTTTGGCAACAAGCACCCCTGCCACGTCCTGATCCAATATGGGACAATGAAGATATCTTAAAATCTCAAACTGAGGACCAAATTGAGAAATTTAATGCTCACTGGGACTAGATAACATCTATATCATGTCTCAATTTGATGCCTAATGACTAATAAAGACACAGCAAATTGTCAGTGTTGAACTAAAAGCTTAAACACTGACAAGCATAAAAAATAATGGATTATTGTATTCTGCTGCAAAGAAATGTCATTGCATATATTACTTTTGTAAATAAAATATTTATTTAAGATTTTTTATTTAGTATTGTTTCAGATTAAACTAAATTTATGCTGATTTAAAGGCTGATCAGTATACCACACTAACAATTTTGTAACAAAAGCAAAAAGCAGCATTTTGAATGACTTGTAAATAGAACCAATCAATATGCAAAGTTTAAAGATTTTTTGAGGATGCATAAAGTTCCATTAAATGATTTTCAAATGTTTAAATGTGGCATGGCTTTAAGAGTTAAATAAGTAAGGAATACTTTTTGGACTTTCTTACCTGTCAATTAAGCTCTCATTTAAAACAGAAGTAGAAAAATCCATTTTTGGAAGGTTGCCCAGGAAAACTATAAATTTTTGTCAGGCAATCAAGTGATTCAAAGTCTTAAATAATGTTATTATAGTTGTTACATTACGTGACACAAAGTCAAAGTCCAGCTGAAAAACCAGCAATTTTGGTGTTAAGTACTGGTTTACAGTTTTTGGTTTCCATGATGTCAAATAACTATAAATGCAACTTTAGCAACTGTGTGGGAAAATGTCAGTGGCTGGGGCAAATTCCAATGAAACATACAAAATTGTATAGTCCATATATCTAAATTATATATATATATATATATATATATATATATATATATATATATATATATATATATATAAAACAATGTTATATCATCAGCAAAACTAAAATTGTTAAGAAAAAAAGCATTTGCTGTGAAATATAGCCGCATGAGTCACTCACCCAACTTATGATTCAAATCATCTACAAAGTAACTTACAAAAGCAACTGAACAAATATAATATGACACCTAAATGCAATGCGTCTCTAATTTATTTAAATTTATTGAAATATTCCACGCAAAGTCATCTAAATTTAATGGTAATTAATTATTTTTCTCTACAACAATTATTAATACTATTAAAAACTGCCTAAGTACAGGCAATGCATGTGTGCTTTTTGGATTTTTAACGTAGTTTTAACAATGAGCCATATTGCTAAGATGTCTGCAGTGTTTAGAGCAATGAAAAATGCCTGTCAGAATTCAAAACCTGTATGTTTTAATAAAAAGTAAAAATAATAATTTTCTTTTTTAACAAATGATATAAGCTAACATAATAAATACATATAAATGAAATGATCCAAGTATATCCTACATTATTATATCACACAGAAAAATGAAGAAAAACAAGAAGCCCAAGTGGGCCTGCTATTGCCTTCTTGACTTATATAGCTTAACATCTGACCATTTTAAGAGGCAGCCTTATATAGTAGTGTAACAACACATCTTATGTAAAGTATCTCCCAAATTTTACATCATGTTGATTTTACTTATTTTACTATAACCTCATAGAAGTTCTTTCCATAGATGACGGCATAATTAGCAATATGTAACCATGGATAATCTGGTTTTGCTTGCTTCCTCTTGTCCTTCAATGGCCAGAGGAGGTCAACTAATTCCATATGAAAATGAAACATTTAAAATTTGTGGTATTTACCCCACAGGGCTGGCTAGAGACCATATTTTGTGACACATAATCTGATTGTTATTATCTACAGTGAGTCATTCATTCACAAAAATACCCTCGGTCCAAGAGTGCCCATTCCTAAAATAAAATAGCAACAAACCAACTTTGAGAAAAGGTGCCTCTTTTGCATCCCCCTCCCTCCCTCTCTAACTTGGAGCGCTGGAATAATATTTAACTATGGATAACCTGGTTGTGCTCACTTCCCCTTGGTTGTGCTCACTTCCCCTTGTCCTTCAATGGCCAGAGGTGGTTCCTGGGGTATTCTCTTCTGCACTGAGGATGTCACACCCATGACCTTGAATCTTGTAGTCATGGCAACCTTGAAAAGAAAATCAAGATATCAGTCACAGCCTTGACAGGAGAAACATTATTGCCATTATGACCCTTATTCAGTCGAAATTGGTGATTATGATCCCCCCAAAAGGTATGACCCTTTCTCTCTGTGACTTACATGTATTTAAGAAGCCGAGTGAATGTCACATGAAAAATTTTTTCCCCAAAGTAATGAACAACTGTAATAAACATAAGCACTGCCAAATTCAACAGTATTAATTTTATTCTACATCAAGTGTATCATATTAGAAACTAAGAATATTTTACTTTTTATTTGTTGGTTGCAAAAAGCATGAGATTAAAATGTATCTCCTCATTATTTTCAAGATCATAAAGAATTTCTGGCATCACCAAATCACTGTTAGATCTTCTATTGTCACTAGTTCACTGTTTTATTCTCCAAACAATTTAATCCATGTCAGCCTTAATGTGCTTTTCACAACAAATAAGATTTAATTCATGTCAACCTTAATGTGCTTTTCACAACAAATAAGATTTAATCCTTGTCAGCCCTAATGTGTTTTTCACAATAAATAAGATTTAATCCATGTCAGCCTTTATGTGCTTATCATAATAAATGATTTAATCCATGTCAGCCTTTATGTGTTTTTCATAACAAACGATTTAATCCATGTCAGCCTTAATGTGCTTTTCACAATAAATAAGATTTAATCCCTGTCAGCCTTAATGTGCTTTTCACAATAAACAAGATTTAATCCATGTCAGCCTATAGTGCTTGTCACAATGTTACTTTCCTCTTAAAATGAAATAATTTAATCCTCATGTTCTCCAAGCTGAATTTCCCGCAGTGAGAATTCCTTACCTTCACTATGGGAAATATAAAGATACTGGGAAAAGACATCAAATTCCAAGAGCAATCTTTACATGTTACTGATCTCATCAGTAAAATATACCATGTAAAGGCATGTATACAAGTAATTTATTATTTTCTAGGTCAGAGTTTTACCCAAATGATACATTTTTCTGACAGAACTTGGTTTCCTACAAAATTATTTACAAAATAAAAACTTGTGTATTAAACAAAAATTTAACTATTTGGGAAAATGGATATATAAATGGTGGAATAAAAGCCTCATTTTATGCAGTCTAATTTAAAATATAACATTTAATAATTATATAATGAATTCATTTTGTGTTATCAATTATTGTTTATGATACCGCAGGGTTCATCCTAGACTGTGCCTCTTCACTAATCCTTATTTTCTTCTTTCATGTAAGAGAGTTCTGCCCATGATGCCTGTATTATACATAAAAAGAAAGAAAATAAAGATAAGAGCATTACATTCATCTTTAAACCAAATTAAGCATAGTGCATTGAGTGTGTTCATTGCCAAAAATGCCAAAGATGATTGATTTCATTGGTTGGCCAAAATGTCTTATTGATTTTGAAAGTTTGGTACTGGGTACCAACTGAATGACATCATCTATAACCACCGACATAAAATGTTAAAAGTTGAAATCTTAACATTGCTACATTAATTTCCTGGTACTATACAGACAGTAAAAAATGATGAATCAAATGTCCAGAAATAGATCCTAGAGGGGAATGGTTACTCAAGTATGAAGAATCCAAAACCTAATATGGAAGGCTCATGACATCTGACGCTCATAATGATCACATGTGTTCAAGTCAGGGTTTTATTGATTATATGCAACAAACATACCGTTTCCTTGAATTTACATATATCATTGTTAAGTCAGACTATATCAAAGTCTGCTACAGTTTCTTTGTCAGCTGATATATCCATGCCCATTGGCATCTACAGCATAAGTCAAGGGGGGGTCATGTGACTCCACCCCAAAATCATACTGCAAATATATATATATATATATATATATATATATATATATATATATATATATATAATCCGACAAGTTTAATCATGCAAATGAAGCTGAAAATGTCACAAGATTCTGTTCTAAACACTTAGTAAATATTAGCTTTAGTTTAGACTGCTTACTATACTAACTCTCCCTGTCATGACCGACTGACCCCCCCCAGCAAATAATCCTGACCCCCCTTGCAAAAAATCCTTCAGGCGCCCATGTCCATGCCCTGAACAGTGGATGGTTAACAGAAAAATCAAACTGTAGTATAGGATACTGTAGTCCAACTGACAACAACATATTCAGTAAATCTTTGATATGGGCATTTCAGACACCTGTTTTTTTTTTTATATAATAAGATACATTTATTAACATCGTAAGGGCCACTGTGTCCCACCTTCCCCACTTCAGGAACAAACTTGGACCACTTCATAAATACTGGCCATCTAAACTGATCTCAAGAGCATGGTTGATATAATGTATTAATAACTGCAATGAAATTTTAACAAATTTAGATGATGTGTCATTAACGGCAATCACACCAATGAAACTGAATAATTTCAATTTTGTTTTTTAAATTACAAAATTGCATTAAATATGAAAAGCACAAGCATTTCATTAATTGTTTAAAGCACATTCTAATTTTATTATCAGCATCTGTCACTGTATAAGACTGTCCCTGTCATATATAGTCTGTTATTCATTTGTCCATAAAAAAACCAATTTCGGAAGTATCACTATCATTATTCGACTCGTATCTGAAAGAGATGTCACCCCACCCACCCCCACTCCCCCTCCAGGTACGTCTTACAATGTAAGACGACAGTTCTGAAAGAGATGTCACCCCACCCACCCCCACTTCCCCTCCAGGTACGTCTTACAATGTAAGACGACAGTTCTGAAAGAGATGTCACCCCACCCACCCCCACTTCCCCTCCAGGTACGTCTTACAATGTAAGACGACAGTTCTGAAAGAGATGTCACCCCACCCACCCCCACTTCCCCTCCAGGTACGTCTTACAATGTAAGACGACAGTTCTGAAAGAGATGTCACCCCACCCACCCCCACTTCCCCTCCAGGTACGTCTTACAATTGTAAGACGACAGTCATAATCAACACCCTCATCTAGACCAACAAGTAGGTCTCCGCTTTTTTAAAAAAAAAAATTGACAAAAAAAAGTGGGGACCCACTTGTAGGTCTAACCCTCACCAAGTTTAATGGTTCCGAAAGTAAAAGTATGTAAACATGATGCAAAGCCCTGAATTAAATACAAAACTTATTTTAGTTGGAAAAACCACCCCAAAGTAACATCGAAGAAACAGTGCAGCTTTATTATTATAATTATTAGTATTGTTGGATGCATGCCCACAGAAAAAAAGCTTTGTTTATAGTTATAAAACTTGTTAATGTTCTTCATTATTCATGTCCTATGCCTATATAGGTAGTATCTACTATCAAACCCACTTCTAACTGTTGCTTAAGACTTTGGAACAAAGAATGGTTGAAATGCAAGCGGTACATGCACCTACTTTTAGGACTCTCCAATCGCTGATTTTCGTCTCACCACGTTATTTATACTATCTACAAGTTTTGAGATGACCCCTTGTACAACCAAATGTTCGTTACTGTTGCAAGCCTTTCGTGCAAGAAAACATGATTGTCGAATATATTTACCTGCATAATCTGTTGACGATTATATCCTAATATCTGTGTAAGTTCACAAATACATTGATATTTTATGTTTAAATGTGAATTTATTAGATCTGTCTCACGAACGTGACACGTGCAGGACTATTCGTCTCCAAGTAGCCAAAACAAGGTCGTATCTGATTGGTTGATTGATTGAAATGCTTACCATTCAGCCCTGTGTCTGCTTTAACACTTCAGGTGCCAGCCTTGCAAATAAACAAGGTCGACGTTCAAGAACTTTGCCATTTGACCCAACGAGTGTGAAAATCGTTCAGCCTCTCCCCTCCCTCCAAATAAAGTTAATTCATCTTCGCAACAAGAATCTTCCACTTTTATTTATGCACAGAATTTCGTAGGTTGAAATTTTCGCAGACGATCATTAACTCTAATTATTGCTTTGAATATTTGGAAACAAAAGCACCAAATTATTTCATTATATTTTTCCTCAATAATAAATGTTTTGCAAATAGGCTGATTCAGTGCATGATGAAGCATAAATTTATAAAACCAAATTTCAAAATGTGGGGAACAATTCTGCTATTTCTGCGTTTAAGACTTAACTAGCAATTTGAAAATGGAATATTTCTCATCATACTAATAATCAGTCAGACAAATTAATTATCAACATAGATAAATCTGTCCTGAATCTGACAAACTAACTATGAGGAGATATTAAATAATTTCTCCTAGCAAAATTATTATGAACAGATATTAGATACATCTGTCCCGAATTAATGTTTTTAGCATTGTTGCGCGCGCGTGTGTGTGTGTGTGTGTGTGTGTGTGTGTGTGTTTCCCATCCCGATGAAAAGATTGAGTCGAACCTACTACAATGAATGAAAGGCCGAAAATACTTATTAAACCTTCCAGTCGAGTGAGGTAACAATCTCTCTCTCTCTCTCTCTCTCTCTCTCATATCGTAATTTTACCAGGAAGCTTTGTGCGAACCAAATAAAAATAATTATTATTTGCAGATTTGCAATGAACATATATCCATCTCACGAACTGACACATCTATAGTATTTGTTGTTATTTGTGTTGTTGTTGCTATTTTTACTTTAGAAAGATTCCATACCTATGATCATACATGTTGCTCAAAAATAAATTTGCTTAGAAATTTCACAAAACTTTTGGGGTCCCAACTCTTTATATTCCCTGGAGGAGGACAAAGGTCAGATGCACAAAAACTTCAATGGCAGTGACATTTTAAATCATTTTGTGACTAAACATAATAGATGCAGACATATCAGGAATATACAAAATGCATGTGGCGGCTTTTACATGATAATCTTTGGTTTAATGTCTGGGATGGGATAGGTGTTAGAGTAGAGGGTTATGTGGTAGATTGAATCACAGGGGTTATTGCAGATAGATGGAAAGTAGAAATTGAAGGGGAAAACGCTTGAAGGGCATGTGAGAGAATTCAGAAACTTTATAATTCAAAGATGTATTTCTCTCACATCTTTTTCTTAGTTATTCATTAATAAGTTTTAACATAATGCCTGGTATGAAAATATAAACTGTTCTTATCATACCAAGGTATGGTGTTAGGACTGGTCGGCCTGGTGACACGATAATGTGTCTGGGTGGAACATCATGCTACATGTCTGCTGCACGATGCCCCAGTGCTAGACTTCACAATAAACTGGCACAGCTGCAGACATCGTAGCGATATGACTGAAATTATTTTAAAGCTAAGTTAAAAATCCAAATCACACACACACACACACACACACACACACACACACACACACACACTATTTACTTATTGTTATGTTGCTGGTGTAGTTTTTTGTGTTGTTGTCAGTGTTAGCAATGTTACATTGTTTCCTAAACATTACTCCGCCTCTTTAATCCATGGCTAAGCAATCATAAATTCGTAGTGAAACACAAATGAAGCATCTGGGAAAAAAAATATGCTACAGTTTCGCGATACGCATCACTTAATGAATTATCGTGATGCGAGATAAAATCCCCAATATACCCTGACCAATAGAGTTTTATTTTGATTTTTTTCAGTTTACAAAATATTTTGTAATAAGAGTTAGGATTAATGGTTGTTAGCATCATCAGGTAACAAAAATAACCTCGAGACGATGGTGATGATGAAAACTATGACGACGATGACAATGATGACGAGTAATAGGGAAAATATAAATATTAAGTATAAAATATTTTTAAAAGTTCATTCTTAGAAATGAATATTTCAACCCTACTTTGCAAGTTTTGCTCTGAAAGCACCAAAGAATTGGTTTTAGGACCTCTTTGTCTTGAATTTTAGGGAAAAAGAATGATATACTCTTTGATTCACATTGGAAAAGAATCTATAGTGCCACCTATTTGTATAAAGCTTTTTTTTT
Organism: Megalonaias nervosa; assembly: GCA_016617855.1. Classification (NCBI taxonomy): domain Eukaryota; kingdom Metazoa; phylum Mollusca; class Bivalvia; order Unionida; family Unionidae; genus Megalonaias; species Megalonaias nervosa. Next base: position 46,611 of record JAECUM010010655.1, read on the forward strand.
GATCTCTTGTAAGATATTAGCGAAATCAAAGGACATCCCACCAAAACAAGACCACCACCCCAAAACCCAAACAAATAAACAAAATTACTTAGGTAAACAAAATCATTGAAGCAAAGACAGGAATGTACAAAGAGGCAAAATTAGAGATTTGTTGGATCGTGCTTTCTAATGCGCTAACAAAATCGGATTGAAGGGAAGTAATTGTCTTACATCGCCATTGTGCTGGGTCAAATTGTTTTGTCGCATGACGAATCCTATACAAATTCCCTTTTCTAATTAATTTGCCCTAGTCAGTTTTTCATCGTATCAGACCATTGTTCTCAGTTCCTGGTGCCATTAAAACCAACACCGACCTCATGTCACTCCAATCGCTTAACAGGCTAGATTTAGGAACTATTTACGAGATGAAAAAAGATATCTTAATACAATTCGCATACCGCCAAAACACACTTTATCTAGCACAGCTTATCTGGTATAGCGGATATTAATCAGGGGTGGTGTATTTTACATATGCACAATATGTCTTAAGTAAATATGGAGCTATTGTTTCTAATTTAAAAATTTTAATTACACCAGCGTTCTAATATAGTTCACACACCATGAATGCATGCACTTTTCTTTATACTAAAAAATAAATTAAATTTAATACCGAACGTTACACGTGACCTTAAGTTACCAGGAAGAAATTTGTAAGGACGGACAATCACCTGGGAATATAGGTAAATATTTTCAGAGACGCTAAATCAAGAAAGCAGTGCTGTACATTCTACTATCATGGCTAGTGGTACAAAGTCCGCCTTCTCTAGCGCTCAAGAGTTACGTTGTCCGATTTGTCTTGATTTGTTTACAGCACCAAAGCATTTGCCATGCCTAGCAGCAGGCAGGTCGAACAAACATTTTGGACTTCGTGGATGTTTGTTTTAGATATTAAGATAATTGACTCTTACAATCCCCGGTTTGTTAAGCAATTACTGTCTTACCGTCTCACGCAAACGTATTTAAATTCCAAATGAGTGGCGCCCTGCCTGCTGCTCCTCACTTTATTTGTTAAGTCTGTTGCATAATAAATCAGATACATGGTTTTATTTCCCTAATAACAATTTAACAAATAAATATATTATAATGAGCAAATGTATGTGGTTATTAAAAACTTCTGAACTTTGCAATAGACGATGTCGTGGAGAATATTGTGCAAAACACAATCAGCTTGCGAAGAAATCTCCTGGTTTACAAATCTGTATTGGATGCGGATTAGCGTCCCGTGCGGCAATCTGTACAAAGTGCGGCGGTAACAAGTATAGTGCATTAATGTATTATTACCAACATAGAGTTCCACAACGGGGTTTTATCAAAGATAATCCTCCAACTATACGTGAATATTTACACAATTATGCTGAAATAACCCCTGCAGTAATTGATCCTGAAGAGGATAAAAAAATAATAAAAGGACGAGAAGAACCAGAAAAGCAGAGGCTGGAAGAGTACAAGGCGATGGAGGCAAAACCAGTAAAAAAGAATCCGTATAAAATCAAGATGTATACCTATGGCAAAACAGAAAAAACGTAAATATCTGTTATTAATCCATCCAGCCTATTATTGTTGACAATTATTTTTTTTTTTTTTTTAATTCAGATAATCCGATAGATATTCCTCTGCGGTTGGTGGTTTTTGTTTATGAGCTACATACTTCGGAATCCTTTTTTCATAATATTCTACGATCATCCTATATTTGTTACCGCCGCACTTTGTACAAATATCTGTTTTGCCACGAGTTCCATTACCACATGACAGACACGGTTTTATTCCCGACGATCCTTTCTTGAACATGTAATTATGATAACCACAGTATTCTCCACGACATGGTTTTTCACAATATTTCTTCGTACCTATCATCAACCACGGGCATTTATTTGGTGCAGGCTGAAACGGCATTTGTATATAATTAATGATATTCAATTTTTGAATTAAATAAATAATGTTGTAAAACATATTAATATATAGATGTCCGAAAAAAACATGTCGATGACCAACGATACAATGACCGAAAAGATACAGACCTCCCAATCTGTATATAATAATAATATATTTCTAAATCAAAATAATTATTTAGGCAATTTTGATCTTGGCCCGGATTATCATGAACAGATCAGAGATTTATTGTCGAATGCGTCACAGGACGAATTACACGATATTGCTAAGATCAATTATTGGCATTTACAAGAATATTACTCTTTGTTTCTAAAATCATTCAACGACGTCGTCTGTTATTCTGCTAAAGATGATGCTGTTGAAAATCTTTCAGTATCTACGAGTTACAGAAGTAGCACATATGCACGTGGAAACATTATTCAACATTTTAACAGATTCTACTTGTTCCTCTCTGATTCTGACTTTGATAAAATTGCTAGTTGTTTTGCAAATGAGTCTTCTGTAACTGAAATTATTCCTAAATTCAGATTGAGATACCCAGTATTTGATCTTGATACAAAGTTTATTCTAGAAGAGGTAAAGGATTATCGTGGCGATGTTGTTGGTGTACAACCATCAGATAAACCGATCAACATTGAAGATGTAATCGATTATTTTTCAAATTTATGTAAGTGCGATCGCGAAAAAGTATTTGTCTTTGAAACGAACGGAGGATATCATGTATTATGCAAATCCGAGCCAGTAACTTTTGAACAACAGCGTGATCTAATCAGTCTAGCGGCTGGCATGAGGCCACGTTGGAAAATAGATCGACAGGCTGGTCTGTATAGCATCAAGTTGAATAACACACGCTCGTACAAACCTGGAAAACAAACATTATGCAAGAGGTTGATATCGCATAATAATCATTATAATGCATCTGAATTATTAGTTTGTCCAACAGCGATCCAGCCCCAGTATGTTGAAGTGGCTGAAGTTGAACACGAAACAACCATCAGCTGCAATGAGATTTCTGCTGAGAACTTTGAACGGATTTCTGTTGCTCTCACAGGAAAACCCGATCAGCTGATCGATATTATTAATGTTTCACAAAATAGATTTATTGTATCTAGGAATCCAGGACATTATTGTAATATTTGCGAGCGCCGACATGGATTTAATGAATTACATAACTACATCGAGGATAAGTGTGATAATTGCCTGGTTTATATAAACCACGATGATTTCCGTGGCGATTATTATTCTATTTGCTGCCCAAGGTCAACAGGAAAACAAATAATCTTATCCGTTACAGATGAGAAAGTCGAAAATATAATAGCTGGAACAGAATTAAATCAGGTAGCTGAGAAACACAAAAATAAGAAATACCTTAAATATTTGATTAACGCAAGACGTAGATTACATTATCCTGGTTACATGAAAACTAGAACAGCGAATCTTCTATATACCGAATTACCTGTCCATGAAGCAGGTCGGGGCTGTAGAATAATCCAAGATGAGGATTATATCGACGGTTCTGCATGTGGGATGGGCAAATCAGAAGCGGCGTGGAAATCGCTAAAGGACAATCAGTCGGTCGTGATCGTATCGTACAGGAAGACCTTTACTGAAAAGATCAAAGCAGATTATCAGATTGAGTCTTATATGGATATTGATGGCAGTATTAATTTTGAACCAAATACAAATAGGCGAGTTATCGTCCAGTGGGAGTCTCTGCATAGGATTCGTGGAGTTCCTGATGTTCTTATTGTTGACGAATGGCATGGCATCCGCAGACAACAATTTGCATCAGTTAAGCACAGCAGAGAGCGCTGGGAGAAGTTTGCTGGGTTAATAACAACTTGTAAGAGATTATTTGTTCTCGACGCAGATGCTGATGATGATGATCTAATATTATTTCGCGATAAATTAGGTCGGTCGTCGATGAAATTTATCATAAACAATTACAAACCCGATCACAATAAGAAATTTATTATAGAACACTCGCATCAAAGTAATCTGCATAATCTACTTGATAAATTGAAATCCAAAGACGCTAATGACAAAATTGCAATACTCACGCATAATAAGCAGCGGACCAATTATTCTGTAGAGAACCTTGCAAAACAACTGCAGCATCTAGGATGTCGGGTTAGATATTACCACGCCGATACTGACCCTGAGCAAAAGAAATCAGACTTTAGTAATATTAATCATGCATTTGATGATATTGATGTTGTGATCAGTAATCACACACTAGAGGCTGGAGTCAACATCATTGATGAACGGTTTAAGAAAATGTTTGTGTTTTCGGAAGAACTAGGATCTGTTGAAGCAACTAAGCAGGCACTTCATAGATTTCGTTGTGTTGATGAAATTTATTATTCAGCGACAAGAAAACAGCGTGAAGGTAAATTACCGTTAAATCGCGAAGACATCGAAAAGGTTATTGTAGATCGTGAGCGCGAGATTGACAATGACACGAAATTGTACAGAATACCAAGTGCAGGAGAATTAACGACATCGTTCGGATTTGCTTATATCAGCGATATCATCGACGAGAACAACTCCAAGATGTATTTTACATCGAGATTGATAAATGCGATGAGGAACATTGGTTACGAAATAATAGAACCACCTATAGATGATTTTGATACATGGACGAGCAAAAATAATATTGAGAAACCTTCTGCTGTAGAAATCAAAAATAATCCTGTCGTTGATGAATTTCTAAAAACATCGGTAGGTGAGCGGATCAAACAATCCCATACAGAAGATAACAATAAAGATGTAGATGACCGCGATGATGAATATCCACAATATTACAAATACAATCCCCATGAGAATCATGGAGAAAAGTTAGTGCCGTATCTTAATAGCATATTCCAGTGTGATGTTGGTAAATTACCAACTGAGCAAATAGAACATTTATATAGGAACTCAGCACAAATAAGAAAAGTTCAACGAGTAATTGTCGATAAGATGCATAATGGTCATGCTGTAGAAACTGAACTATTTCGCTCTGACAAAATATCACCAAAAGAGGAATTAGCTAAAATAAGAAGATTCCTAACGTCGTTGGATTTACCTGATGTTGTAACTGACGATCTGCTAATAACAACAATATCAATATCTGGATCTGATTTACGTATATACATCGAGGATATGATCAGTGACCCTGATCTGCTGCAGAATTATAATGATCTTCTTAGTAATTGGTCTAGTATATTTCCTGAATCAAGGTTGTCTCATAAACCAAAATTAACCGTCAGGGACATCATAGAAAAAATAAAATTGATTTATAAGGGATTCGGAGCATCATTAACGGTCAACGATAAACATAAAACAACGACATCAGACTATACGCGCAGTTATCCTGTATGGCCTAAATCAGACTTTATTGATGATCCTCGATGGAGAAATTATTTACATACCGGTCAGGGTTTCTATGGCGGTAATGACATTACTGTTATAAACGATCACTCCGCGCTGTTAAAATTTATTATATGGAGCGTCAACGGCTGGTTTAATAATTAATCCCTGACCTTGTCAGGACAAAGTCATGGACGAACCTTTAGATTTCAATAATAATGTTTTTATATCCACGGGGAGGGGGGGAGTGCGATTTTCTCATATATAATATAAATGATATCGCACTTCCCCCCAACACACACATATGCATCAGATTGACCAAATCCACGTTGTTAAATTTTAATCAGATTTTTTGTCAACAACATGGATAAATCTGAAGACAATTACATCAATATCTTGAAAGTCTGTCTTGAATCAAGAATAGAGTTAAAGGACAAAATGTCCAAAATTGAATACTTGGAATATGAAATCATGGAAAATCAAACTACAATTAATTACCTGAAAAACATAATTTCGGATTGTGACGAGTGCAGAATAAAATTGAAAAAGAAGCAGGAGATGCAAAATAATTGATTTTTTGTTAAATATAAATCACATTCAAATTAAATGGCTATTTGCAAATTATTAATATGGTTGTCATTGGAGAACCTCATTCTGCCAGATTGGCACGAGAGCGACTAGAGGCAATCAGAAAATTTATTCCTCTTCGTGATGCTGTCAGACAACAATTACAGCAACGACAAGAATCTCAAGTTGAATTTGCCGAGGACACTAAACAATTATTTAAGCCCATTACAGAGACAACTAAGGACATTAAGCCTATATTGGAAAATACCGCCGAGGTAACGGGCAAAATAGCCGAACGCGCCAAACAAACTAAGCGGCTTCTACGTGAACTTCCAGCTGAAATCGCCGCGGCTTTACCAGCACCTGCACTTGCAGAAGCAGCACCTGTAGAAGCGGCACCTGTAGAACCAGAAACAGCGCCGAAAAGAATCAGATTAGCTAATAAATTCACCGATGATGCTGTTAATGAAATCCGAGCGATTAAGAATATTGGTGAATTGGGCAGATACGCCGTCGATAATTTCAATATCCGAAGAGATTTATTAAAATCTGCACACGCCGACGAATCTATTGGTCAAGAAAAATGGTACAAGTGGATTTATCGCGTCCACTATAATACTGATCAGGCCAGGGACAATGATCCACGCTTTATTAAGTATATGAATGTCATTCAAGACCATATTGAATTTATTCGTATGCCACCGAAAAAACAACGACGATTAATAGAACAATTACAACAACAACAACAACAACAACAACAATTACAACAACAACAACAACAACAACAATTACAACAACAACAACAAAAATCAAAATCACAAACACCTGCGCCACAACGACAAGAACCTGAAGAAGAATTCCATGATGTTCCCGAAGCAACTGGAAGTGGATTTAATAATCCGAGAAGTGGCCTTATTTCAAGCCCGAACAGCGTTCTATTTGACGTTGAACGACTAGTCACTGTAATAGTCATCAGCGAGTTCGTTAACAAGTGACCGATAAATATCCGCGTCCATAATACCACCGGTAAATAATCTTCTGCAGATGTCAGCTGCTTCATTAATTATTTCCCGGGAATTATTTCCAGCTCGCTTTCCTCCGATGAGCGTTTCTCTATTACAGTGACTAGGAATCTTCTTATTTTAGCTAATTCCTCTTTTGGTGATATTTTGTCAGAGCGAAATAGTTCAGTTTCTACAGCATGACCATTATGCATCTTATCGACAATTACTCGTTGAACTTTTCTTATTTGTGCTGAGTTCCTATATAAATGTTCTATTTGCTCAGTTGGTAATTTACCAACATCACACTGGAATATGCTATTAAGATACGGCACTAACTTTTCTCCATGATTCTCATGGGGATTGTATTTGTAATATTGTGGATATTCATCATCGCGGTCATCTACATCTTTATTGTTATCTTCTGTATGGGATTGTTTGATCCGCTCACCTACCGATGTTTTTAGAAATTCATCAACGACAGGATTATTTTTGATTTCTACAGCAGAAGGTTTCTCAATATTATTTTTGCTCGTCCATGTATCAAAATCATCTATAGGTGGTTCTATTATTTCGTAACCAATGTTCCTCATCGCATTTATCAATCTCGATGTAAAATACATCTTGGAGTTGTTCTCGTCGATGATATCGCTGATATAAGCAAATCCGAACGATGTCGTTAATTCTCCTGCACTTGGTATTCTGTACAATTTCGTGTCATTGTCAATCTCGCGCTCACGATCTACAATAACCTTTTCGATGTCTTCGCGATTTAACGGTAATTTACCTTCACGCTGTTTTCTTGTCGCTGAATAATAAATTTCATCAACACAACGAAATCTATGAAGTGCCTGCTTAGTTGCTTCAACAGATCCTAGTTCTTCCGAAAACACAAACATTTTCTTAAACCGTTCATCAATGATGTTGACTCCAGCCTCTAGTGTGTGATTACTGATCACAACATCAATATCATCAAATGCATGATTAATATTACTAAAGTCTGATTTCTTTTGCTCAGGGTCAGTATCGGCGTGGTAATATCTAACCCGACATCCTAGATGCTGCAGTTGTTTTGCAAGGTTCTCTACAGAATAATTGGTCCGCTGCTTATTATGCGTGAGTATTGCAATTTTGTCATTAGCGTCTTTGGATTTCAATTTATCAAGTAGATTATGCAGATTACTTTGATGCGAGTGTTCTATAATAAATTTCTTATTGTGATCGGGTTTGTAATTGTTTATGATAAATTTCATCGACGACCGACCTAATTTATCGCGAAATAATATTAGATCATCATCATCAGCATCTGCGTCGAGAACAAATAATCTCTTACAAGTTGTTATTAACCCAGCAAACTTCTCCCAGCGCTCTCTGCTGTGCTTAACTGATGCAAATTGTTGTCTGCGGATGCCATGCCATTCGTCAACAATAAGAACATCAGGAACTCCACGAATCCTATGCAGAGACTCCCACTGGACGATAACTCGCCTATTTGTATTTGGTTCAAAATTAATACTGCCATCAATATCCATATAAGACTCAATCTGATAATCTGCTTTGATCTTTTCAGTAAAGGTCTTCCTGTACGATACGATCACGACCGACTGATTGTCCTTTAGCGATTTCCACGCCGCTTCTGATTTGCCCATCCCACATGCAGAACCGTCGATATAATCCTCATCTTGGATTATTCTACAGCCCCGACCTGCTTCATGGACAGGTAATTCGGTATATAGAAGATTCGCTGTTCTAGTTTTCATGTAACCAGGATAATGTAATCTACGTCTTGCGTTAATCAAATATTTAAGGTATTTCTTATTTTTGTGTTTCTCAGCTACCTGATTTAATTCTGTTCCAGCTATTATATTTTCGACTTTCTCATCTGTAACGGATAAGATTATTTGTTTTCCTGTTGACCTTGGGCAGCAAATAGAATAATAATCGCCACGGAAATCATCGTGGTTTATATAAACCAGGCAATTATCACACTTATCCTCGATGTAGTTATGTAATTCATTAAATCCATGTCGGCGCTCGCAAATATTACAATAATGTCCTGGATTCCTAGATACAATAAATCTATTTTGTGAAACATTAATAATATCGATCAGCTGATCGGGTTTTCCTGTGAGAGCAACAGAAATCCGTTCAAAGTTCTCAGCAGAAATCTCATTGCAGCTGATGGTTGTTTCGTGTTCAACTTCAGCCACTTCAACATACTGGGGCTGGATCGCTGTTGGACAAACTAATAATTCAGATGCATTATAATGATTATTATGCGATATCAACCTCTTGCATAATGTTTGTTTTCCAGGTTTGTACGAGCGTGTGTTATTCAACTTGATGCTATACAGACCAGCCTGTCGATCTATTTTCCAACGTGGCCTCATGCCAGCCGCTAGACTGATTAGATCACGCTGTTGTTCAAAAGTTACTGGCTCGGATTTGCATAATACATGATATCCTCCGTTCGTTTCAAAGACAAATACTTTTTCGCGATCGCACTTACATAAATTTGAAAAATAATCAATTACATCTTCAATGTTGATCGGTTTATCTGATGGTTGTACACCAACAACATCGCCACGATAATCCTTTACCTCTTCTAGAATAAACTTTGTATCAAGATCAAATACTGGGTATCTCAATCTGAATTTAGGAATAATTTCAGTTACAGAAGACTCATTTGCAAAACAACTAGCAATTTTATCAAAGTCAGAATCAGAGAGGAACAAGTAGAATCTGTTAAAATGTTGAATAATGTTTCCACGTGCATATGTGCTGCTTCTGTAACTCGTAGATACTGAAAGATTTTCAACAGCATCATCTTTAGCAGAATAACAGACGACGTCGTTGAATGATTTTAGAAACAAAGAGTAATATTCTTGTAAATGCCAATAATTGATCTTAGCAATATCGTGTAATTCGTCCTGTGACGCATTCGACAATAAATCTCTGATCTGTTCATGATAATCCGGGCCAAGATCAAAATTGCCTAAATAATTATTTTGATTTAGAAATATATTATTATTATATACAGATTGGGAGGTCTGTATCTTTTCGGTCATTGTATCGTTGGTCATCGACATGTTTTTTTCGGACATCTATATATTAATATGTTTTACAACATTATTTATTTAATTCAAAAATTGAATATCATTAATTATATACAAATGCCGTTTCAGCCTGCACCAAATAAATGCCCGTGGTTGATGATAGGTACGAAGAAATATTGTGAAAAACCATGTCGTGGAGAATACTGTGGTTATCATAATTACATGTTCAAGAAAGGATCGTCGGGAATAAAACCGTGTCTGTCATGTGGTAATGGAACTCGTGGCAAAACAGATATTTGTACAAAGTGCGGCGGTGACAAATATAGGATGATCGTAGAATATTATGAAAAAAGGATTCCGAAGTATGTAGCTCATAAACAAAAACCACCAACCGCAGAGGAATATCTATCGGATTATCTGAATTAAAAAAAAAAAAAAAATAATTGTCAACAATAATAGGCTGGATGGATTAATAACAGATATTTACGTTTTTTCTGTTTTGCCATAGGTATACATCTTGATTTTATACGGATTCTTTTTTACTGGTTTTGCCTCCATCGCCTTGTACTCTTCCAGCCTCTGCTTTTCTGGTTCTTCTCGTCCTTTTATTATTTTTTTATCCTCTTCAGGATCAATTACTGCAGGGGTTATTTCAGCATAATTGTGTAAATATTCACGTATAGTTGGAGGATTATCTTTGATAAAACCCCGTTGTGGAACTCTATGTTGGTAATAATACATTAATGCACTATACTTGTTACCGCCGCACTTTGTACAGATTGCCGCACGGGACGCTAATCCGCATCCAATACAGATTTGTAAACCAGGAGATTTCTTCGCAAGCTGATTGTGTTTTGCACAATATTCTCCACGACATCGTCTATTGCAAAGTTCAGAAGTTTTTAATAACCACATACATTTGCTCATTATAATATATTTATTTGTTAAATTGTTATTAGGGAAATAAAACCATGTATCTGATTTATTATGCAACAGACTTAACAAATAAAGTGAGGAGCAGCAGGCAGGGCGCCACTCATTTGGAATTTAAATACGTTTGCGTGAGACGGTAAGACAGTAATTGCTTAACAAACCGGGGATTGTAAGAGTCAATTATCTTAATATCTAAAGCAAACATCCACGAAGTCCAAAATGTTTGTTCGACCTGCCTGCTGCTTGCCTCCATACCTACTGTCGACATTGTCTACATAAATACGTTGTGAAAAATGTACCTCAGGGGAAAAAGGGGCCACTTTCAATTGCCCGGAGTGCAGAAAGGAAACATTTCCTCCACTTCCTGATATTCCTGTGGATAAGTGGGCAGAACATTATCCATACAATGCTGTGTTGTTGTCTGTGTTACCACCGGAGAAAAGGAAAGTAGATAAGATCTGTGATTCGTGTTTGTATGAAGGAAACTCTGTGAGAGCTAAATGTTTTTGTACGGTCTGTAAGGAGGCTCTTTGTCCGGCATGTGAAAAGATGCATAAGAAAAACAAGGCATCAAGGGACCATACAGTCGTAAATATTCAGGACGTTTTCACACATCCAGAACTTGCTGTTAACTTGTCAGTGAGTGTCTCTTGTCCCGAGCATGTTGGTAAAGAGTTTGAGTTTTACTGCAAATCCCACAAAAGCATGTGCTGCTCAGAATGTTTTTACAATAGCCATAGGGTCTGCAGAGAGGTTCTGAAACTAAAGGACCATTCTGAAAGACTACTGAAGGAAAAAGAAGCAAATACAGTTGTGGACCGATTGAAACAACTTAGGTCTGACTTGGATCTATTTAAGAAAGAAAATGAAGTATCATTTGAAAATTTTGAAGCTGATGTGAAGAACATATCAGATGAAATCGATGAGCTCAGGAATAAAATAAACACTTTACTCGACAATGTTAAAGCCAAAATCACCATGGAGAAAAATGCTTTTCTGAAAGAGGAATCATTGGTCCGACATGAAGAAAATCAACAATGTGAATCCATCAGTTCCACGATTACAAACTCCCTTCATCTATTGGAAACAGTTTTGGCTCATGGTAATACTCTTCACGTCTTGACCACTCTGCATAAAATTGAAGAACATCTTGCCCATTATGAGTCGACTGTAAAGGAGAAATATTGTGACGTTAGACAGGTAGAGGCAAGACTTTGTATTGACGATCGTCTCGTTTCTTTGATCAAATGTTGTGAGACAACTATCGTTAAGATTGGCATCGTGGAAAGCAAAACAAGTCATACACCTTCAGCTTTGCCTCTCACTAAGGAGAATACAATAAATGTAACCGGAGTAAGAGATAATGTATCGCAAGCAAAGAAGAAAACTGTAGAAGGACAGAAAAAGAAACAAAACTCTCTCAGCTCTAAGCCACTGAAGGACTGCAAACCTAGACAAGTCGGACAGTTTAATGCAGACTACTCCGATGGCAAGATGCCTTCGTACACTGGTATAATATGTCTTCCTGATGATAAAATCATGCTTGTTGACAACTTAAATTCTACATGTAGATTGTATGACTCATCACATCAGCACCTTTCTGACTATAAACTGACTTCAGTCCCATTTGGCGTGTGTGTAGTGGAGGGAACTCAGGTAGCAGTGACACTTCATAATGAGAATAAGATCCAGTTTCTGACTGTGAATAGATCCATACAACCGGGGAGGATAATCAAAACGAGTCTGAATTGTGATGGAATAGCCGCCCTGTCTAATGATCAACTGGTTGTAAGTGGCATTAGGAATAATTCTTTATATTGGTGTATTGTATCCAGGGATGGATTGGAGAAATTCTCAGTTGAAGTTTGTCGTTCACACTGGTATTCTGATTTGGCAGTGAATAGTCAGAGGACACGTATTTGCGTCTCAAATTTCATAGATTCCGCTGTAGTGTACGCATACAGTGTAGATGGCACTCTAATATTTAAATATGAGCACCCGGATCTGAATGGTGCAACAGGGGTAGTATTGGACAGGAAAGACAATCTGTATGTCATTGGTAGCACGTCGCACAACATTCATCAGGTGTCGCAAAGTGGGGCTCCTCTACAAGTGTTCTCAACAGAAATCCCAAAACGTGCTCAGGCTATCTGCTTCGCATTCAATGCTGACGAATTTATCCTTACAGACGGAGCCCTTATTGCATATTTGCATCTAGTTTAACATTCCATTTTAGTATTTCCTGAGATGTATGATGATAAGTTACCATATTATGGATGAATATACACATAATTTGTGTTCTTGGAAAGCACTTGTACTCAGTGAATTCTACGTAACTTATTAATATTGTTCATAATGCGATGAAATAAACTAAGTCCATAATTTTAATTGGCAGACTTTTGTTTCAAAGATATTTGAAAGACAGTTAAGATATGAAAGATTAATTACTGGAAAGTCAGTATGTATAACCCCTCAAAATGATTTCAAACTCATCTTGCCGCTGAAATAGCGACAACTATAAACACAGGTCAACCTTAAGGTGAGGCGAATGCAGACACTAATGTTAGTAAATTGTCAGAGCTTTGAGTGGAACTCATTACAGATATACTAACCAATGGCCATTGAGATATTATCAAGTAAAGCAGATTCCTCCAGACTTGCTTTTTTAGGAGATACAGGGATATGTTTCACTCTAAATTTCGAATATCTTATAATCTATTTTAGCAATACAGTTTGGTTTAATCATTTTCACTTAAAGCGCTTAGTGACAAATTTGGTTCACGATAATGATGCGTGTAATTTAACGAGACATGTCAATATTTACACTTAGTATCGAATCTTTTTTCCATGACAATGACTTTTACATTCACGGAAAATCTTACTTTGTTATAAACTTCAGGAGTGAGCTCCTCAATTTCTTTCATTTCTGCATACAATAAAATGTATTAGCAGCGTCGTATGATAGATTTGTTGTTATATTTGTCAGTTTACACACACACACACACACACACACACACACACACACACACACAAGAATATCTTACTTATACCAGCTTTTGATGAACTACAGGCCATATATTTCATTAAAGGTGGCAGGGGCAGCTCTACTAAGGATTTGAATAAGTAAGGGAGTGTAAAAGGGGGAGGTGAGGAGACGGGAAGAATTCTGCTGAAGCCCCATTTTCCAGTTAATATCTTTGTCAGTACAAAAAGGAAATAAAGAAAGATCTTAATTTTACAAAAATGAACCACCACTTCTCACAATTGTATCTTCGTTCACAAAACTAGTCTTTGCCGAAAACTGCGTCACACTCCCCGTTCTACTGAGAGAGGATAAATTACATTTTCCATCTTGGAGAACGTATGGAATCGCTGTTTGTTTTGCCATGACGCACTGCGCGCATTTGTCTGGTTCGCTGCTTTGTCATCTTCCGGTTACTCTCTAAGCACAAGATGCACTAATAGTGGCGAGACACGTAGGTCACTAGTTACCGGCATATGATATTCAGGTATTCGTTTGCCAATTTACGCTCGTACCAACGAAGAAAAAAGTCGTAAATCCGACCCTGGCCAGATCTCTTTGCAACAACAGTTGCTAAGAAAAAAGCAAATATCCAGTCAAATCATAAATGTCGTCCAAACCGAGGTAGCTCAGTGTAGAGCGTCGGAATCGTAAGTCACGAGTCGCAGGGTCGATACCAACACAGGCTGGCCTGGGTCGGTTACATCCGCGTGTCCCTTTCAAAGTAACGTAGCTCCATCTCCTCAGCATGATGAAACCAATAATAATGTCTTAAAATAGCATTGTAACAATGTTTTCGCTTTTTTGCCATTAGTGATATATATATATATATATATATATATATATATATATATATATATATATATATATATATATATCACGATGTCGGGTAGTCCTGCGCACCTAAGGATTGTATCATACCATTGTTTGTCTACAGAGCATTGAAAACATCTACCTTCAATTTTAAATGAACAAATCAATTCTTGTATATTTTTACTGAAACTTTTCCAGAAAATATTAGCAGAAACAAGCGTACCCCTCATGCTCTGAGTGTAGCAAATTCAGTTCTGTAGTATAATATTGCGCAGGCACTGTCGTACTTTTATCTGCGGATTTTCTACATTCCGCTGCAAATCAAAATTTTCCTTACTCAATGAGACATATATATTCCATTTTTTTTTAATTTCAGGTGTCCATCTTCTTAATTGACAAGATAAATAGTGTACAGTCTGAGCTGGCATTTGTACTGAGGCAAAAACTGGTTGTAAAGATTTTGCACATTGTTTTATTTTATAAAATTCAAGCATTAGTGATTGACCTTGACCTTGCATTTTCTAAAAACAGAGTAGTTTTTCAGAGTAGTTTCTTGTCTATAAGAGGGGTTACAAGTAATTAACAAAATTGCGTTACAAATGTCTTTATATTGACTGCTGCAGTGGTGAACGTTCCGTTTCACCTGTAATTAACCAGAGGTGTATGAGTTCACAAATTTACCATTGTCTTTCACATCTAGGTTTCACTTCGAAGAAAGAAGCTGGTAAATTCCATGAGCTATTTAATAATAATTTTACGTCAAAGCGGTGACTATTGACCTTAGACCTGAGTGGCTTATATTTATCCAGATTACGAAGTTAGACGCCATAGTAGGACCTTAATAAAGGAGTAGTATGAGCAGTGTTCATCATATAAATACTCAGGTCAAGAAAAGAAGGCACCAACGTAGATGACTTTTGAAGTATCATATTAGCAGTTAATACTTTGAATAATATAAAAGCATAAGTATAAACACAAATACAGATATATTTTATATAAATATCTATTTGATATAGAAAATGCTTGGCAATGATGAGAACGAAAAATTTAGGTCTGGTTAAAAATTATGAAGAAGATTTACTCCAATAAAGAAAGATTAAATAAATATTTAATATAAGGCTGACAGTGATTTAGTGAAACAACATTTATTTGAGAAACATTGTCAGTGCAATTACAAACATATGATTTGGGGTATTCAGAAGAAAGCATAATCCTATTGGTACTGTCTCCCTAACAGTAACAAGAAAGAAAATATAACATTAAAGATATCGATGCCAGTACCAATGGTTTTACAGAAAATATGCATACACTTATATACAAAGCATAACAATGAATAAGAACTAATTAATTGCGATTCAAATGGTTGTGAGTTCAGTCAATTAATTAAATCTCTTAATCATCCTAATATAATCTTGCACAGCTAAAAATTATTTGTGTGTTGTTTTCTACAGTTAACATAGGGTTGCCAAATATAATGTTTCAATTGTAAGAGCGAAAGGGAGTGTGTATGGAATTTGATCCGTAAGATTTGATTATTTGGAACAGCCTAGAAGGAATTGCTTTTCTCAATTTCACCGCACGAACAATACTTATTACTAGATACATGATTCGTATATAAATCGTAATTGAAGTTCCTACAATTTGTTTTTAGCCTAGCATGCATGATCTGAGGCATTGTATCACCAGCGTTGTAGTAACATGGAGTGATTTCTTTATCGCAGTTCAAGCAAGCTTTAAAAATATGTATTGAAGAGTTGTTTCTCACTTCAACGGGTAACAAGTTCCATATTCGAATCGTAGAAGGTAGAAATGAATTGCAGAACGAAGTCGTTCTACACATTGGGGTCGAAGATCGTTTGAAGATCGAATGGAGTAGGTTTCATGTTCTGTAAATAACGGTTGAAGCAAGTCTTGAAGATATGCGGGAGCTAGTCGGTGGTAAATTTTAGATAACTGAAGAAGTTTATTCTTGTAACGGAGAGAGTTTAGGCTTTCCAAGCTAGTTTCATGGCACATTTGTGAAGGAGATGCACTTTTGGTTGCATCTGTTATTCTCTTCGCTACAACATTTATTTTTCTATGACTTTTTTTATCTTGCATTTTACGTTTGTTCCAAATGTGATCGGCGTAGTCAAAAATTGGAATAATATAAGATTTGTACATTTTTTCCAAGGATAATCGATCTAGTTTGAATTTGAGTCTTTTTAAACAATTTAATTTCTCCAAGGCTTTGTCAGAAAGTGTATTTAGTATGTGTGTGCCAAGTGGCATTACTGGATAATATAATGCCCAGATGTTTGTGCTAAATAACCTTTTATAGGTTTGTTTCGGCCATGCATAATATAGGATGGTGGTTCTGGTTACGTTTTTGTGTTATTAGCATTGATTCAGTCTTGTCTGGATTAAGTGTTACTAACCAACGTCTTAACCAGTGTTTAAGATTTCACCCGCTGCGATCTGGTTACCAGCTATTATATACAATGCTGTATTATCAGAAAATAGTCTGATTGATGATTCTATATTCTCCACAATATCATTAGCTTACAAATAATAGTGGTCCCAAAATGGACCCAAGGGGGACTCCAACATTAATGCATCGAACATCTGAGGATTAAGAATTTATAATAACTAGCTGAGTTCTTGACAGTAAATAACTTTCAATGCATAATAACAGATTTCAATGAAAACCCATATTTTGTTAATTTTAAAAGCAAGCCTTTTTGCCAAACTGTCGAAATCCTTGCTAATATTGAAGAAAACAGTCCATATCTCCTTTCCTTGGTCTAGCGCAGAACAGATTGTATTGTAAATGTCTGTTAACTGATGTGTTGTCGAATCACCAGATGAAAAACCTAACTGATTATGTTAAATTATATCGTGTTGTACAATATAATTCTTTAAGTATTTATATACACACTTCTCAAAAACTTTAGATAAAGTACAGAGTAAAGATATAGGATGATAGTTTGACATACCGGTTTTAGAACCTTTCTTATGCACAAGCACTACGTTTGCTAGTTTCCGCTGAAGTTTGCAAGGAGATATTGAATAAGCGACAAAGTGGATATTTAATTGACTGTGCAATTTTTTTTTCAGCAATTTAGGGCCGGTAAGTCAGGGCCACCTGTTTTCGATGGATTTAAACCTACTAATACAATACAAACATCATCCTCGATTATTTTAATCTCATCAAGTGGAGGATATGTTAAATCTCGTAGAGCTAACTCGTGAATTTGTGATGACTTTTCGACTTGTATAGTTGACTGCTCACAAAATGAAATCGTTGAAAACTGTTGCCTTTTCTTCGTCCACACTTATAACCCTAACATTCACAATCAAATATTCATATTTCTTTTTTGACTTTCCTTGAATTTCTCTAATTAATTGTCACCAGTCTTTTGGGTTTCCATGTGAATACCTGATTCTTTCCATCAGAGTGTTGTAATAATTACATTTAGACTTCCCAATCTTCTTAACAGCAATGTTCCTCTTTTGCCTATAGAGAAACCATTACCTGGGATTTTGTGTACAATACCTGGGATTTTGTATACCTTTCGCTTGGTCGTACAATCGTTTTCTCTGCCTTATTAGTTTCCTAATTTCTTTACGCACCCAAGGTGGATCATTTTTGCGAATAATAAAATGCTTGTGTAGTACACATTTCCTTACTTCATGCTGGATGATAGCTAGACAATTCTCCACACTGACAATGACATTATTTTCGTTCATTACACTGTCCGAAGCGAAAAACACTAGTATTGAACTCAAAAGAGCATAATTCTCTTGGTCATATAACCAGATTTCTCTTTCATAACACGGAAAATTTGAGATGGTGAATTTAAAGGTAGCATGTACAGGACAGTGGTAACGTACGGCTTCAGCGTGAAACGGGTCCAATACGTCGGCAGTGTACACGAAGTCAGGGTTTGATCCCAAAATAATATCAGTCAGGGTCTCAGAATGCTCTGTAACATTTGTTGGGTTGGTAATTAACTGGTGAAGATTACTTTACTGGCACAACAATGAAATTTTGTTACTTGGAAGGAGGCAATTGTCGCTAAAATCTACCATTAAAATGACATAATCAGGGTTAGTGGATTTTGCTCTATTTATAATTCTAGACGCTCCCAAGCAGATACATCGCATCTGGGCGGTCAGTATATTCCTGCAATTAACAATTTCATCCTTTTAATATATATTTCTATCCCGATGCATTCAAGATCAGGAAGGTCCAGGTCGGACCTTTGAATTGGCGGAAGATGTTTTCTTAATACCTGATATAAATAACAGGATGCTTAACCACTTCATTAATACAAATATCAAGAACTATACAATTGTTAAATGAAAAATTGCAACGAAATATTGTAAACAAGTGTTAAGTTGCATCGAGTCATATGAAAATAACAAACTATAGATATGGTTGTACTTACAATGCACCGGTTACATAAAATGATTCTAAAATAAAACAGACAACTGATTCCAATAGTGTCCCATTTCCATATATATATAATAACACTATTAATGAAATTATTAAGTCAAGGCAGCCGCGTATATTCTCTCGTAGAACGCAGTGGAGCAAGCCTATGGTTAGTCTACGCTGCATAATTGAGACTGACATTAATTTATGACCTCAAGAGGCGGGAAAAAAGAAACAACCCAAAACACCCCCTCCCCCGAAAAACAAACTAACAAACAAACAATCGAATCTACATATGCAGACTTCACGGGTGAGTGCAGGTGATAGTAATTAGATCTGTTTAAACATGTATGTAAACCACAACTGGCTTTTTGAGGGAATATTTGGACTTGGTTATAAATATGAGCTTAACTAAGTGTGCTACAAACATCAAAAAGCGCATTGAGACAGTGTCCTTGAAAAACATTCTAAACATCATAGATAAATAAATATGTAGTAATATGAGGTAATAAAGAACACCGAATTCGTAAAGCCTTCTTGGGAAACATTTTCTCTTGGGATAAACATCCATCTCGATTATGCCGGAAATGCAATTTGTCCAAAAGGTCACACCTAGACAGTGATTTGAATTCTTTAAAGACTTATTTCAAGCTCCAACTCTGAACTATGATTCAGCTAAGCATAAAACGTACAATTGCTTAAATGACTTTGAGTATCCCTCCATTCATATTTTAAATGATGAAATAATAGTAACTATTGAACTTAATATGTGTTTAAGTCTCAATGTTGCACGTATTGAAATGCTGTACAATGACGACTCATTACTCGACAACTCTGCTTAACTTTGGTATTTTCGACTGGCTCTTTCCCCTCGGCCTAGGAAAAATTATAATACCTAACAATTAAAGAGATATGAAATAGCGATCTTGGAAACTACAGTAATATTAAATACTGGACTAAATAGCTGCTTTGTGAGTTGTGAAGTAGATGATGAATATCAGACGGGCTTTCGATGACGACACTCAAACTTCTGATAAATATATTTCGGAAGTATGCTGGAATATTGTCGTTTTTCTTGCTATCCTGAATTATGTATTGTTGATTTTCAAAATGACTTTCGTCACAGGAAATGCAAACTGAAGCTGGTAGTAGGAATAATAAGAACATATTTGCGTGCATTGATAGCGTTCATGTTTAAACCTCATACAGAAGTCGATTCTTGGTTTCACCCTCAGGACTTAATTCAGACTACCATGACAGTCACTGAATGTCCGTCACACAATGCATACAGTGTACGCATCTTCATAGCACATACCATAACTAGATCGCATTTTGTGACACCCGTCCACTTAAACGGCCCCGATGAAAAATAACAAAGACACATAGATGAAACTCAGTACTTAAATTTATACGGAAAGTAATTCCAGCAACTGGTCTATGTGATAAGCCTACTGGAGTTACCGCTCTTATATTCTGTATAGCCTCCACGTAAGGCCAGTCCGAGTAAACATGGAGTACTATAATTTTATTTAGCGTTGATTGTTTCGTTCTTCCGTTCAGTCGAATAATAATGAACACTATCAAGGCTAATCAATTAAGTTATCTTTATTTAAAAAAAGAAAGTATCCCTTTCCCAATGTGACTCTTTGATGTCATCGCCACATACACAATTTGGTTCAACATTTGTAAGAATATTGATTAAATTTCTCTGCTGCAACAGAGTAGACTGTGACAAGCGTGTTTGTACTGATATCTTCACAAACATGGTACTCCATAAATCAACATGGGAATATCATGCGATTGTTTCAGCTGTGTATATCGCGCCACATTGCAGCAGTTGGATCAACATCCGGTTCATTGTAAGAAGAAAAGAAGTATGTTTAATAAAGTGAATTAAAAGCCTAAATGCTTATATACTTTTTATAATAGTTATACCTAAAAACGCTAACTTTTTCATCCTGACAGGAAAGCAAATATTATCAGGAAAAGTTGTGCAATGTTTCGAGTCATTGTAATCTTTATTCACATCGTAAAACGTACCGTAATTACAATCATAAAGCTGTCATGAGGGGGAAAAATAAAATATGAAAATTACTAGCACATGCGGATACAGAAGATGTTAAGTTAAAATTAAGACAAAGAGAGCTAAAGGTCAGTTGTTCAAAGAGGTAATTGCACATGGACATCTCCCTGCCATAATTTAATCATTGAATCAAACGTGTAAAGGAAAAGTACCATCAAGTCTTCAATATATGGTGATCGTGGCATAATCTATATAAGTTATGTATGCTCTACATGCGGAACAAAGCTGCTCACTGCTTAATAAATTATGCTGCTTATGACAGATCATCATCTCTGTTATCAATCCTTATTACATGAATTTGAGATACTGATTTAAAAACAAAACAAAATACAAACTGAAGCGGTTGAATACCTTTGTGCATACACACGATTGCAATGCGTATTTTAACACATACATCATTAAGAATAATCTAATAAGTTAAGAGGCTAAGGCATCGTATGTAAAGAAAACGATTTCCTATCATTACACAGAGACAAATGGGAGAAATATGTCATAATATTTGTCATACACATAGCGTTTAAGAACTGACGTGCATTTACTCCCACCAGAGTGCCACCGCTTTCATTTAAAACCAAACAGACACCATAAGAAAACTTAGATGTTTTTGTGTGTAAATGTTCATGACAATCTTTGAAGTAGTCTATGAGGAGTAGCGATAACACGTGTGTTGACCGATGGGCGGACGACGGACAACATATAATCTCATAAGGTATTCTGGTCTTCAACTAGAGTGCTACAATTCTGTACATTTAATGTTTCTCCTCCTTAGCCACTGATAAAATTGTTACCTAGGCTAATGATTAACAATCTGAAAATCAGATCTTAATAAATCTTCGTTTCTTTTTATTGTCAATACATTTGTTTTATATAATATGGGAAATAATTACAAGATTGCTGTTCTGTTCATTATTTTTGTGAGGAACTGATTTTGTGTGTGGATATCATGGATGTTGAAAAGCATGCAATAAAATGATAACATTACTGTTCCATAAAATAAGACCAACAGAAACTATGGTAATCCTGAGATCACTTTTGGAGGATTAGCAATGAAAGCTTGTGCTAACTGACAGAAAACAGACGATGGACAAAAGGCCATCGCAACTATTCTGATCTATGACCAGTGGAGCTGAAAGTTATTTTGCAGTTTTTATTTTAACTGAATTTAGCACACAAGGTTATTTTGTTCAATTGTTAATTTTAAAGCGACTTGAAAGTTCCCAAAGACACGTGCAGGCAGCTGGATCTGGCTGGTATTGAAACCGCTGTCTTTAATTAGGAGTCAGATGCTCTACGTTCTGAGCTGATACTGGGTTCCATTTTCATTTATGACTAACAAAACATCACACGAATTCTATTCATGAAAACAATGTGTCAATACAATCATTGGTTCAGGAGGAGTATTGATAAGACAATATTTACTATAGCAATCATAGTAGCCATTGTGAATGTCAGATTGATACTGTGTCATTTCAGAATTAACTAGACAAGAGAAGTTTTCTACTGAAAATCCAATGACAATATGATTATGAAAATATAAGAAAACGAGGCAGTTAACCCGGTCGGGTATCGAACCCACCAACATTGGACTTAAGAGTTCATGGCTGTACTGAGATGACACGCTTCCCTCCAGAAGAATCTACATACCGAAAATGATAAAAAGTCAAAAAGTAAAAAACGCTATAAATGTAAAATGTATACTAAAAGGAACTGACTATATATGTTTAGAAACACGGTTCCACCTCCGCAGCTCCCTTCGATAACAGGTAATGTGTTAAACGGAGGTGCCACAAAGGGGAGGGAGTAGTGTTCTATCATGGACTATGTCCAGTTGGCTGTGCCCACAAGTTTAAATTCCACCCACCGAAAGTGGAAAAAGTTCTACATGCTAGTTATTTATTAAACTTATATTAAATATCATAAACAGCTTTTCCTAATTATATCTCCTATTTGTAAATGTTAAGTATATCTATATTTCTGTAACACCAGGTACATGATATTATTTAAATTTTGCAATATTTATTCATGGCTTGAGTTAAATTTTGCTTACGTGACCTGAGTCTGATAAGAGCGAAATATTACCTTGGATCAAAAGTAAACGCTGTCGTACGTGTTGACAATTACTACTGATACTTTTAATAATAATAATACTTAATGGCGCCATTAGATTAATTGCTGATTGGCTGATGGGATTTGGACTGTTTTAGAAGCATTCAGTAACTTCCCATTGGTTGGGGTTGGTCACATGAATAGGCAATTTCGAAGCAAAATGAGTAGTAAGATCCATCGCGTACGGTATACTTGTGAAATATATTCGTAATAGACGTTGTATATAAGGAGACAACTGAGCAATCAGTTTCATTCCGATTTTGGAGTCATTCTCATTTCTTGTGTTCCTGTTGTGTCTCTAGACATATTTTATGTTGTACTTAGATATTATTTGAGAGGAAACAAATGTGTTTGGACTGTTCAATGGAAATAGAAAATGCTCATCATTTGGACTATAATATTATTATTACGGAATTGTTGTGAATTATTTAATGGCGTCCTGGACAACACCATCCTGACAACGTCACGAATCTTGGTGGAGCAGTACCTTTCCGGTTGTGAAATTTATACAGAACGTTTGATTCATTTAGCTTTCATATAACTTTGTCTGGATTCTTTTGGATTCACTTCATAATATTGTAAGTTCATCTTATATTTTCATTTATAACTTTGATAATTAAAAATTGTTTTATAAGATTTGCAAAACTGTTGGTTTTGCTTCATTCTGTTATTTAGTTTATGATCTTAGAGTCGTAACAATATGTGACGATAAATGTAACCTTAAATACAAACACCGCGGTTGATTTTACTATCGCCAGTAAATCAAGATTGGCTAATCTACGCGCGGCCCTTGCATTAAGAGGTTACTGTTAAAACTGGTCGGCCTGGTTTCAGGATAATGTGACTGGGTGGGACATGATGCTACATGTCTGCGGCATGATGCCCCAGTGCTAGACATCACTATAAACTGCCACAAAGCAGACATCGTAACGCTATGACTGAATAATTGTTAAAGTTACGTTAAAAATCCAAATCTCACACAAAAACACACACTCACAAAAACACACACACACACACACACACACACACACACACACACACACACGTAGTTTACGACCATATTAGTCGTAACAATGCCTAACGATAAAACTAACCTTAATTACAAACACCATGACTAATTTTACCATCGTCAGTAAAGCAAGATTGGCTAATGGACGCGTGGCCCTGCATGTTTTACCTGGTAATCGGAGACCGATCTTCACATAATGATAGGACATTATTATTTGAAAGCATAACAGGCTCAGTTACTCTATCAATTTTCTACAGGCGTAAAAAAAACCCTCATTGACCATCCGCACCCTCCAAAAACACAGTCTTGCTGAAAGAATCCCAGCATAGCATCAATAACCACCCCCAGCGTTACCTAAGCGTTTATGAAAATACATGTCGACAATGGACTGTCTAAACAACTCCAGGTGTTCCAATGAAAAGTAATAAATAGGGTACAACGTAATGAAGTCATGTTGGGAAAAGTTGTAAACTAGCTTAAACTGAAATCAATGAATTT
The DNA here is from genome assembly GCA_016617855.1 of Megalonaias nervosa. NCBI lineage: Eukaryota > Metazoa > Mollusca > Bivalvia > Unionida > Unionidae > Megalonaias > Megalonaias nervosa. Next base: position 71,396 of record JAECUM010010655.1, read on the forward strand.
TAACTATCGGACTTTATACTTTTATGGCGGAATTGCAACTAAAGTACCTTGTTTGTGACACCGTGTAGTCAGTGAGTTTGAGAATAATGTGGTGAACCTATAATACGATAGAGGGTCGGATTTAGATGGATTCGTGGTGTTCAATCGAATACCTTAGCAGTTTGTAATTAACAAAATAGCAATGTGACCATCCAAATGATAATACTAGGTAGAAACTCGAACCCCATTTGAAAATGGTAATGGATTCGCGGATAACATAAATAAGATTCTTATGCAAAAATAATGACATATAACGCGAATGTCAGAAAAATATAAAGTTCCTTTCTTATCTTCATCCTCTATATTTTTCCCGACAGTATGGACTGGAGGAGGTAAATAATAAATCCAGTTGCAGTGACGCACAGGAAGGGTCATAGTTTGCGAATCAATCGAGGTACAACTTAATTTGTTTTCAAATAAAGACAATATTTTCTTCCAGTTTAGATTTTTTTTTTTTTTGATTTTCGTGGGGGAGAGATCACACAAAATGTGATCATGAATGTTTCTTTTAAAGAATGATATTTGACCTGCCATTTGCGCGGCGTGTGTGTGGGGTGGGGGTGAAGGGAAGAAGTATGATTTCTACGTGGTTATATTTGTGCAAACATTTGTGCAAACCTGAGTCAAGATCGGTTTTTATAACACTGTCAGTAGATTTATCTTTGCCATACTAGTCAACAATGTTATTTCAGCTAATTCGTTAATTAAATTCTTGATCAAGTGGACATTGTTTGTCGGAACATAAATAATACATCGCAGCGAATGTAAAAGGTAACATTAAAAGATTACATAAGCTAGTTTCATCAAATTCGAATTTGCAATAATCGAGAATTAATCATTTCACAAAATATACAAGGAGTTCATCCATAGAAATGATAGGCTTCAACAGACATAATCTTTCTTTCCTATATGAATAGCAACTTTCTCCCTAACTCGATGCCGTAAGTAAGTCCTTGTATTGAAATCCAAAATAAGAATATATATTATTGACACATCACCACTACACGGGCCACCACAAGCACATCAACCCTTTCAGCGTTGGATTTATTTTGGAATACCACTAAAGTTTATTGATCTTAAATCGTTAAGACTTTTGTCAGAAATTCTAGGATTATTTGGAATTTATTTCTCAATAC
>JAECUM010010656.1:0-70306 GCA_016617855.1 Megalonaias nervosa
GTTAACGATTTTATCAAGCGAGCTGGTGATTCATTCACGGATGACATTATCATCAATCGAAATAAGATTATAGACCTTGGAAATCCAACTGTAGATACAGACGCCGTAACAAAAAAATATGTCGATGATCAAGAATCTAAGTACGTGTTAGTCAACGGTGGTATAATGCGTGCATTTCTCAACATGAATAATAATGGTATTAATAATCTTAGAACACCAGAATCAGATTTCGACGCAGCAACGAAGAAATATGTAGACGATAAGGAAATTCCTGTGACAACTTCGTTAGCTACAGTCAATAATGAAATGACTACAATCAATGCTAATTTTACTAATCACGTACAAACTTTCTTAAATTTTCGTAGAAACATAAACAGATCGATTAATGATTTTTTTGGAAGTCAACCAACTGTTGATATCAAACTCTCCGACATTAACATGAAACTAAACGATATTGTCAGTGGAATACCTAGTATTGTTCAAAAAACTAATCTGATTAAATTTCCACACGGACAAATTAAAAATATCGTGTACACGGTAGCATCAGGATCATCAACGTGGACACCGCGCGATAACACTCTCAAACATACCGCAGAAGTAACTGGGTTATACAGGCTATCCGTGTACGGTTTGGAAATTACTGCGGCCACTTCATCATCACCGAATGTATGTCATAATCCTCTACTGGTGATGCTAACCAAGGACACCAAAGAAACGTTTACGTTAACATCAACAGAAATGCCCCCGAGACGTTACTGGTGGTGCCTGGAATTCGTAGCTGAAACTGTTTAATTACTTAATTAAGTGACGTTGTCATTGTATAATGAATCAATTGACGGAGTCACTTATCGACGTTCAACATCACAGATACAATCAAGTATGTGAGTGTCAAACCAAACTAAAAAATATCATCGACGATTTTACAGTAAAAGTAAAAAAAATATCGCAGACGTATGGTTGTTATTGATATAATTGTTTACTCAGTTTCCGCTGTTATTGCTGGAACCGGATTATTATTATCAACAATAACAATGACAGCACCTACAGTTGTAACAATTGTCGTTTCAACTTCAACAGTTATCGCAGGCATTCTTAGTATTATCGCTAAGAAGATACCTACGTGTACAAATGATAAATTACACGATTACATAATAAAACTACACACAGCAACAACATCTTATTCTAAACTATCATCGTATCTTTCTGCGTATCTCAGCGATGGTAAAATATCTGATGAGGAGTTCGCAACGATAATGAAAACCTACGATAAAGCATTTAGAGTGGAACGCAACGCGTTCTCTAGCGATCCTAGTGATAAAGTAACCTGTGATAAGAATGAAGGTTGAATTCCCGAGAGTGCGTTCTCTTAAAATAATAATTAAATAACGGAGTATTTTAAATAATGTCAGCGTTAGAACTATTACAACAGATCGTCACTAATACAACGCCGTCAAAAACTACTATGATATCATTAAGTTCGACCAATCCTGAATTTAGCGTTAACTTTCCAACTGCAATTCCAGCAAGTGAAATAGCATTAGCACATTTACGAGTTTATAATAGCTGGCCAAATATCAGGTCAAAATCGTTTGGTGGACTACCAGCAAACAATTCACTTGTATTTGCGAATAAGAATAAACCTGATGGAAATCCTGATTGGCAAGTTGTTGGAATTTCAACGGGCAGTTATCAAATAGAACAGATTAATGATGAGCTCCAACGCAGAATTAAATCTATCACAGGAAAAGAATCCAAAATAGCAATCACTGTTTACGAACCAACATTATCAGCGGCGATTGAAATAAACTCCCCCGATTATGTTGTAGATATTTATCAAAGTTCGATCAGATCTCTGTTAGGATGGCCTGATGTTCCTCCAGACCAAAAGTCAAATGGAATTCCAGAACCAACTAAAAATGAATTTCTCACAACGGGAAAAAGATTCATTAAAGATCCAGACTATCGAAATAAAAATCCATGTTACCGTATAAAATTTGAATTTGATCCAAGCATCAATGAACATTACTTTACCGATTTTGACGGTTAAAGGATCCCCAAGATAACTAGATCAGCATTTAATGTTATCGTCGTAGACGCCAGGACGGGGACTACTAGAGAGATTGTTGATGAAGAATTTTTTAAACAACTTTTAGATCTTCTTAAGCCTGAATACGATAAAAAACTTAATGGTTTAAAAAGTTTATTTATTTCATTATCACAACATTATGACGATGGTGTAAAAAATCAGATAATCGAAACAATAAAACATTTAAATGGGATTTTATTTGATTTATACATCGCTAATCGAAGTATTATAAATATTGCGACTAAAGTCAAAGGAAGTCTTTACTCAAATCCAAAATTTAAGCAATTATTTCTTGATCATTACAAAATAACAGAAAAAGATTTACAAACATTTATAATACCAGATTTAAATAACGCTGAAATAAAAAAACAACTCAACGATGTCATTGATGAATATTTCCCTAAAGTATTTGCAGCGTGGATAAAAATAGCCCCACCACCGGTTATTCTTAAATATAATAACGATCCATACGGTGGAGGCCGTCATATCTCGCCTGGTATTGTTAATATAACATCAACGATCGCAGTCAATCTAGTATGTGATGTAATTGATGGCAGCTATCAAGTAGATCTTTCAAAAAGTAGCGCTGCTGAGCAAGGTTATATATTATATTCATTTAGTCCTCAAGCGCCACCCGGGTGGTTAATTGTATCTGAATCAATTAACCCCGTTTATCTACGTGTACATAATCCGTTATTATCAAGGATACACTTTAAACTTACAGACCAAATAGGACGTATTTTGGATTTGCAGAATGAAGTTTTAAGTATTAATCTGTATGTGAGATCATAGAGCGTTATATCGCAAAACAAATTAAAAAAAAATAAAAAATATCCGAATCTAACTCGGATCAGAATAATTTTTTTTACTGGGGTAAATCGTAATTATCAGAATAAAATATTATAATTATAATGATTATAAGTAAATAACCTGTATACTTTTACCAGGGATTTTGTTTAGCCATTATCACATTAACTCCACCTTCACTTTCATTTTCACAATGCTCTCTTAACTGTCTTATACGAAGGTTTACAATCTTTTTCTGTTCGTATTCATGAGATAATTCTAGCTTAATTTTGTCAATAGCGTTTGAGAGAGGTACAAACAGCTTTGCCTGATTATCTGTAACTGCTGCCAGCGACTGTAACATTGCCTGCTGGATAAACTTCATGAATTTATAATCAGATGGTAAAGTGTATCTGTTCTCCAGTTTCCGTTGTTCTAATGATTCAAAGTCAGACAGAATTTTTTTCAGGATTAAGATTATCAGATATATTTATACCGTTATGCTGTAATATTTTAATCGCAGAAATAATAACATTAATGTTTTCGGAATTCATTATATTCATTATGCTTGTTTAATATAAAAATAAAATCAGAATAAAATAAACATAGTAGTCCCTAAGGACTGTTTCAAGATGATTATATACATATGATTATGATTATATACACATGATTATGATTATGATTATATCTTAACTACGGACAGCACTTTAACCCCATGTGATCCCCTAGGTTGTCAAAGAACATCCTAGCAGGATCAGAGGTCACATATAAACTTAATTCTAAGAACTTATCCTAGGACAGCACAGTTACATATAAACTTAATTCTAAGAACTTATCCTAGGACAGCACAGTTACATATAAACTTAATTCTAAGAACTTATCCTAGGAGAGCACAGTCACATACAAACTTAATTCTAAGAACTTTAACTCTAGGACAGCACAGTTACATATAAACTTATCTTAAAGACAATACTACGGGCCTTCTCTACGTTCAATAGAAATTTTTGCACACTCCCCCATCATAATCACCCAGGGAGTGCAAAATTGCACCCACCAAGTGACATGGTGGGAGACTGTACAAATTTTCTATTGAAACAATAGACGGGCTGGCTACGCCCCATTAAATAATAAATTTTGGTATAATATCGCCTTTCGACCGAGAGTATGCCGGTCACGAGAATCGAACCACGGACCTCGAGCATGAAAATCCAGCGCGTTAGCAATCGGCCACCGGACTTCAATATGTATACATAATGAAAATATTATTATATAGTTAAAGCGTAAGTATACAGAATAAAATCATAATTTATTGTAAATGTATTGTGCATTTCTTAATAAAATCAGAATTTATTGTAAAACGTAAATTTATTTTCAGTCTCCAAATACTTGATACTACATTACACAAAACCCACAGCTAAAAGTCTGTATTAATCAGACGTTGCCAAGGATACTAAAATAATCGATAAGTTATACGAACACGCAATGCCATTCATTTCTAAAAATAACCTCATGTACACCTTCACTGCTGGGTCGCAAAGCGTTTCATAAGAATGTGGAAAACGTAAATATTATTGAGATTTTATATGATTCATAGAATATTGTGCATATTGTGTAACATACAGCATCATTATTTATACAACAACGAAATTATTGAAAATTCTCAATTTTTGTAGGGTCAAACCCCCAGCGATTCTCTACTTGATTTTGATGATTTCTTGATAAATTTGACAATAACTTAATAAAAACTGATAAAAAATAAGAAATTTGTATCAAAAGTCACTTCAAATTAGCAAAAAATAGTGATATTTTAGCCAAAGATTCTATAAAATCGAAAAATCATCAAAATCAATTAGAGAATCGCTGGGGTTTTAACCCTCTCAGCGCTACAAAATCTGGCCGATTTTCATTGATTTTTGGTCATTTTTCATGCAAAAAACGAGATTTTCGAACAAAAAAGCAACAAAAAACGAGATTTTCGAACAAAATCAACAAAATAAAAAAAAAAAAAACACTAAGTATTTCTAAAGGCGATTTTTATCATCTTATTTTTATTTGCAATACTGTTGAGATATACATTAACCGATATAACACAGATAATATGTGACTCAGGTTAGCTTGTTCTTTGTTTTGTAATAGTAAAATTAGCTACAATGGGCTTCTTGGAAACATTAATGTCCTATGGGACATTCCAAACTGTATAAATCTCTATTAAATATATGTATTTTGAAGACAAATGGATTTTGCTGCTGACTAGTGTACACACAATTACATATCATTTTTATGAAAAATAAGGAAAGATATATCAATACTTACTTATAGGGTTGGACTCTTCAGCCACTTGATAAGGTGCAAAGCAGTGTGGGTTCTGACCAAAAACTCACAATATCATTAGTACAACAAGTACGACAACTGCAAGATTTACTATTATGCTTGACGGAGTTGTCTCGCTTAATCATCTGATACCATAGGAACATTACATCATGAAAAAAAAAAACCACCTGCATAAAACAAACTATGAAAGCAAAATGAGAAGATATTGGTTCATGAAGAAGGTTCTGGTAGACTAACATACTGGAATCTGATTTTTTGTAGAAATTTTTTGGAAAAGGCAGATCTAGTGATATTATCTGCCACGTATTTTACTGAAGGTGATACTATGTTAAAATATTTACCAGCAGAAGTAATTGATTTAAATATAAGTTCTTCACCATCTGTATTTATAGATTTAACAGCCCTTGCGTATCGTGCGCCGCCAAAATTTCCGGACTTGCAGTTTTAACTTTGTGTAACAATTCGCAAGTTATCAAGCGAGTTATCGAGTTTATTACCACTGATGTGATCTATTACAAGTCCATCCTTGATTAGTCCAAAATAACACTCGAACACGAACCTATGTGATAAATATCTTTTTTTCTGGTCAGCAGCAGTAAATCTAAGATAACCAGTATTATCAACACTACCGACTGGTTTCTTTAATCTACAGTTCCTAATTACACCATCACGAGATGCTTCATAATTGGTGATGATTGGATGCTTTACAAACTCATTTTGCTCCATTTATATACTAATATTATTTGTTTAAATCATTATTTTGAAAATCTAGCGAGATAATCTTCCTCGGTTTTTATAGGAGATTCAGAAAATGTGGGGTTTTTTTTAATCGTAATATCGTTTCAGCTGTCTGTGTTTTTTACAACCACACTGCACACACAGCTGAGTTTTTCCTCTGAATCCAACACCACACCGCACACACGGTTATGGTCCTAAACTACTTTGTCTAACGCATTGCATGTGAAAGCCGCAGAATTCGTTTACGCATGTTTTGTTACAAGGAGAAGTATATCCGATCATAAGCCAATGGCATCGATTCTTTGTTTGAATCATATACAAAAGATTAAAATTCAATTTAAATATATATTTGTCCTAATTATAACAATGCAGGAATTATCCGCGATTGAGCATTCTGGAGCCAGATTTGATCTTGACAGACTGCCGAAATATAAATTTAGTTTTTCTATGCAAAATCTAGCTTTAACGAATAAAGATATAACAAAACGTATCCGTGAAGCCAAAATGGAATTTCGCGACGATGGTGCGGCTCATGTGTGGTCGACATTCAGAATTGAAAATACTGTTAATGTGATGAATGACAAACGAGGAAGAGAGATTATTGACTACTTTGTTCAGAAATATTTTATTTTAATAAAATTTATTGTAAAGACAGACGATGACACTTGGATTATTCGTGACAAACGCCATTCTGTCCATATGCAGTCAGGAAATAATATTGTTCTTAGTAAAAATTCCAGACCAGGAATACTTACTGGTATTCACAAACCATATTACGAACGAGCATACCCTGTGACTGCGGTTGTGTACGCGGTATATCCGTTAAATAATAAACCTGACGTTAGGGATCTCAAACCTATGAAACTCAAAAGGATAAATTGCGTAGCTGAACGGGTTACAGAACACTTCACAAACGCGATACGCGGAAACGGTTTAACGGATTTACGACGTAAAAAAATAAATATATGGGCAGAAACAGTTAAAGATACCGGAGCGTCTATCAGCGACTTTGCTGAGCTGGGAAAGAAATTAAAATTCCCAATAACAGTGAAGACGTTAACCGGAGAGATTTTGTACAAACCAAAATATAAATCAAGAGGAGCTTCGATAGATATTATTGATCATAACGCACATGCATGGACTGTGGCAGTAACGGTATTTCCACGAGATAGAACGGTTAAATTTTATAATGGTCATGTAATCAATGCTATCAGAAATATCAGTAAAATTGACCCTGTATCTGTGTGGCTGTTTCAGAGTTCGGAATATGATTATCATGATCAGTTTGTACGGTCTAATGGTGATATTTATCGTACAGAATCTCTCCACGAAGAAATGAAAAATCTTGCATTAAAATATACCTCTGATGATATTAAGGTTGGACAATTACATAATAACTGTTTTACCGTTCCATCAGTTGCTGCTCACTACGCTCAGGAGAAAAATTCATGGAAACCGACACGATTGGAATTTCTTGAAGATGTCCAGAAAAGTTGTATCGAATACGGACACGGTGGATTGTGGAACACTAAATACGATTATAATGACGTTATCTCAGTTGATATGGTAGCGTGTTATCCTGGAAGTTTTCTTGGATACGGAGAATGTTCTGAATACTTTAAGAGATTTGGTCATCCGACACACGAGATGACCAGAGTAGCGATAAACGGACCTTTACCTTTTGACTTAACCGGATTCACCTGTATAGAGTCGTTCGAGTTTTACAGGAATCTCCATCCGATTGTTTATGCGTGGTTTGGGAGACATTTTTCAGAGCGACGTTGGGCTTCAATAGTACTAATAAAGTACATGCTTGATGCTGAAATTTTAATGTCGTTGAGCGTGAGTGAAGCAATTATATCATAACGCGGTCAGAAACAAGTTTGGTTGCCAGAACCGGATGTATTTAATGATGCTAAGAGAGATTTTCCTAATCCTGAAGATGATATTGTTAAAATTACTACTAGTATACGTGAATGCAGGAGAGAAAGTGATGAGAAATTTGCAAAAGATCTCGGCAGAACAATAATCGGTAAATTTACGCAAGGAGGATCATATGATCATAAACGACATTGTACAAGATTAATTATGGACGATGCTGAACTCGATTTTATAATTGCTGATACAACGGAGAAAAACACATTTATAAGTCGAAGTAATGCTTATTTATAAGACGGAACTAAATTAGGTACAATTGTGAGCTTTACTGATGGCGAGTCACCGCAGTTTACTCATTTAAGATCTTCGATGCTAGCGTATGTTTCGATAAATCTATTATCGATGACAAACAGATTTCCTCGTTATGCAGTCAGAGTCGCGACAGATTCATTTTATATAAATAACAAATATGCGGATTCGTTAAAACAATTGCGTATTAACGATCATGCATCCTGGGGCGAATGGAGAATAAAACGTGAAGATATAATTAGTTATTCTGAATCTGCCGATGTTGAAATTGCGAAAACATATTACAAGAATAATCAGATACCAGGGATGTCATCGGCACCATCTGTATATGATCCCGTAGCTAGATATAAAACCGTTTATCTTAATGGGTGTGGTGGTTCAGGTAAAATAACACGCGCGATTGAATTATTTAATAATTGTTCTGATATGATTGTTTTGACACCGACACATAAACTCGCCAGGGAAAAACAAGAACGAGGATTAAAATCATGTACTTATCATAGTTTCTTTAGATGGTGCGGAGACGCATGGACTCCATCGCGGATGGGTGAGAAATACATTCCTAAAATTATTATCTGGGACGAGGTATGCACGGTGCCGCTAGAGGTATTAAAAATATTTCTTGATTGGCTGTTATTGAAGAATACTGCTGTGACAATGTGTGGCGATCATGGTCAACCACCACCTTTCATTGGATCGTCTCCACATGAGTGGCTGAAAACATTTGTAGATTATTACGAAGAAATAACTAATGACCATAGAGCTATCGATAAATCACTAAAAGAGTTGAAAAAGTTAATAACACTACAGCCAGATAAAATACAGTGTGAAATAATGCGTAAAGTAATTCCAGAAATTTCTATGAATAATTTTTGGACTTTATGGAGACCTGCTGATTTGATAGTTGCAAGTAGAAAAATAGTTCGCGATACACTTCAACAACAATTATTTACGTTACATAAAGAAAAATTTTCAAATCTACCTGTACCTTTGTGTTATCGCCCAGCAGATACTCGACGACAGAATGTTGATGTTGAGATTCCTGGTGGTGGAATACAAAATCTTGTGTTAAATGATATTGTTTTAGTTGTTGTTGATGTTGTTGAGAGCGCGTTAAGCATGGATAAATCGCCGTGGACGTTAGGATACGCCATAACGATTCACTCGTCACAGGGATTAACTATTACCGATACAAGTATTTGGATTGTCGATGATCGTATTGAATGGTCAAATTTAGTTTATCTTGCGGTGTCTCGAGTCAGAAGAATATCTCAACTGAGCCGGATTATCATGGATTGCGTAATAACCGAAGAAATTCCTGACAACTTTGTCGATATCAATAAAAAAATTAGCGAGTTATAAACAATGTGACAAAAAAAAAATAACCGCGACTTTGATATTGATGCTGAATTTATTATAACACTAAAAGGACATCAGAATAATCATTGTGCAAGTTGTAACTGTAATATGCTATGGCAGTACTCGAGTAATAATCCAAGACAATTTACCGTTGATAGAATTAATAGTAGTCTTGGTCACACACGCAAAAATGTGATGCTGACCTGTCTTGAATGTAATCGACGTCGAGGCGCTGGACACCCTGGTGCAAGTTTATAAAAATGAACGCGGTGGTAATTGTGTATCTATAGGAATTATTTGTAATTGTTCGCGTACAAATCCACGCTGAGGAGCAGTTGAATCTAATCTGTAGATTGCTGGTCTACCTGTAGACCTTACCACGCTAGAAATTTTGTGTGTGGTCACACTCCAAATAGGATCAGTTGCTCTTTTTCTACCTCCTTCAAGTTCACCGGGTTCATATAAATATCTTACGGTAACATTACCTAATATTGGTTGCGAGGACGATTTACGTTATATTGGTATATATATTTTTGTGATCGCATTAGAAGGTTTCATAAAAGTTGCACGAGTCACTTCGTTGTTTAACGCAGCTATCACACTCGGTAACCTTGCAACCCATTCACGAGACCTCTCCGTGGACTTAAAGTCAGCAGATATTTCCCTCGCGTATTGGTATCCAAATAACCGCTCAGCAAGTGTTCGATTAAATCGTTCAACGATTGCCTGATCACGATGAATTTCTGTGTGTCCTCGTCTGATTTTAACGTTATGTCGCTTCATCAACAATGATACTGAACCAAGAAATTCTTTGCCAGGATCAACCTGTAGCAGTTGTGGCCATCGTAGACCACCTTGTGGTCCGGATCCTCGCTGATAAATGCGTTCAAACGCAGATGCAACTTCAGTTGCTGTTTTAGTTGATAATGGTTGTGCTTCTTTATATCTACTCGCAACGTCAACGACGGTTAACGCGTATCTGTATGTGTATTGACGTCTGCCAATTTTAATGGTATCGTGTGGTAAAAACAAAATATCTGCTTGATGAACTTCATTAGGGGTACTGACATCAAAATGTGTATACTTAATTTTTTTAGGTGGTGGTAGATAAATTTGCCATATTGCCTGTCGTGCTGACCACGCTGCAGCGACATCACGTGAGACTTTTGCTGCTTCAGCAAGTTTACTAATCGCTGCTTTACCTCTCCAATATCCTCTTGGGCTATAATAAACAGATTCTATTATTATGATAATAATCAATTGATTAATTACCAGCCCCTAACATTATTTTACCTTTCATACCAGCTTTTATCAGAAAAGCAGCTAATCTTTCTCGAAGTGATTTATCTTTTACATTATTTATGGCATGAATTAATTTTATATCGGCGAGATGTCGTTGTTGTAAGTCTTTACTTTTATACGCGACATCGTGAATGTGACACGCTTGATCAATTGCGTTTATTGGATACTCTCCAGGTTTTGGTTGGTCTTGGTTATCGAGTCGGATATCGAGACGAGTTCCAGGACCACAATAATTATATCCAGGTAAATGTTTTTCACCAGGATACTTTGCTCATGGAGCTCCTGGTAATTTACCTAAAGAAGCAGCGATATCTCCACCTGTCTTTAATGAAATAAATTTGTATTTTTTTGTACCACATTTCACACAATTGCCTGTAAGTGCGCGCCTGTTATTTTTTGTTATTATTGTCGTTAATCCAGTGGTTGACGTATGCGCTCTACATCGAACACAATATAAATTCATATTATTATTATTATATGGACATAATTGACTTCTCAGCGACACGAAAACAAGAGCCAGTCAAGCATCATCCAGAGCTACCAAATTCTATCAGAGCAATTATACTTGGCCCATCTGGGTCTGGTAAAACGCAATTATTACTTAATCTGATAATGCGATGGCTCAAGTGGGATAGATTATATTTAGTAGCACCATCTGTAGATGATCAACGATGTTACGAAGTACTTAAAGATTTTAATGAAAATGCAAAGTCGCTGACGTGTCCCAATGATGCTATTGATTTTATTACCGATATCGATGAAGCTCCATCCATAGATGATCTTGATGGATGTATCAATAATCTCGTAGTGTACGATGATGTAATGCTGGATAAACAATCCAATCCAGCTCGGATATTTTCGCGAGGCCGTCACAAAAATACAGACGTAATTTATTTGACTCAGAAATACACGCAAATTCCTAAAGTAATCAGAGATAATTGCAATATCTTAATTGTGTTTAATGGAGTAGATAATTATACTTTACAAAATATTTATTATACTTGGTGTTCAGGGGACATGGACATGATTAAGTTTAAAAACTTCTTTTCAAAAGCACAAGCTATTCCTTTCGGATTTATAACAATAAATTTACATGACCCAAGATCTAGATATCGTATAGGTCTGGATAAAATCTTTGGTTAATTACAGCAGCAGAGAGGGTGAACGACCAACGTTGAGTGACCAACAAGTAAAATAAACACACCATAAAAAAACCAAAGAGTCAGAGATAAAGTAACGAGATAAGCTAACCCTAAGAAATCTCACGGTCAGTTAGAGGTTGTGGTTTAACGTTACTGACCTTAAGATTTCCTTTTCGTAGGAAGGCTTATTTTTTCATAAACAATGTCTCAAGCAAAATGGTCTGTTCACCCTCTCTGCTGCTTAAATTGTGGGTATCAACACCATTACAGACAACCAGAAGATTGCAGTTATCTCTGATCACTTTAGGTATTTGTGTATATCACTGAGTAACTGATATAATATCGGTATTTTTGTGTCTGCTTTTGGAAAATATGCGAGCTGGATTTGATTGTCTAGCATCGCATCATCGTATACTACGATATTATTAATACATCCATCGAAATCATCCACATATGGAGCATCATCAGTATTGGTGATAAAGTCAATAATATCATAACCGTCCTCGTCCAAGAATTTTGCATTTTCATTAAAATCTTTAAGCACGTCGTAGCATCGCTGATCATCTACAAATGATGCCACTAAATACAACTTTTATCCCACATGAGCCATCGCATTATCAGGTTAAGCAATAATTACCAGACCCAGATGGACCTATGATAATTGCTCTGATAGAATTTGGTAGCGATGGATGATGCTTGACTGGTTCTTGCTTTTGTGTTGCTGAGAAATCAATGACATTCATGTTGTAGAAATATAATAAACAATATGGATTTATATTGTGTTCGATGCAGAAAACCCACCCCCATCAGTGGATTAAAAATAATAACGACGAGGAATAAAATGCGTGCACTTATAGGCCAGTGTGTGAAATGTGGTACACAAAGATACAGATTTATCTCTCATGAAACAGGCGGAGATATCGCTGCTTCAATGGGAAAATTACCAGGGGAGCCATCGGCTAAGTATCCTGGCGAAAAGTACGTTCGTGATGTTGCGTATAAAAATCCAGATTTACAACAACGACATATTGCAGACGTGAAGATGATTCACACTCTAAAGTCTGTAAAAAAAAATTAAACTTCTCAGAAAATCTAATTTTTTTTATAAGATCTGCGATGAAAGGTAAACTAGTGCTAGGGGCCGCTAATTAGTGGGCCGATTATTATTATTATAATAATGGACTCAATTTATTATAGCCCAAGAGGATATTGGAGGGGTAGAGCAGCGATTAGTAAACTTGCTGATGCAGCAGGTGTCGAACGTTCCGTTGCCGCAGATTGGTTAGCACGAGAGGCAATGTGGTAAATTTATCTACCACCACCCAAAAAATTCAGTAAGCACATTTTTATGTCCGCACTCCCAATGAAGTTCATCAGGCAGATATTTTGTTTTTACCGCATGAAACTATTACAACTGGTAGATGTCAGTCGCGCACATACAAATACGCGTTGACTGTCGTTGACGTTGCAAGTAGATATAAAGAAGCAGAACCAATATCAACCAGGACAGCAACTGAAGTTGCAGCTGCGTTTGAACGAATTTATATACGAGGGCACGTGCGATGGCTACAGTTGCTACAGGTTGATCCTGGCAAAGAATTTCTTGGTGCAGTAACATCTCCGATGAAACAACAAAACGTTAAAATTAAACGAGGGTACACCACAATTCATCGCGATCAGGCAGTCGTTGAGCGATTTAATCGAACATTTTCTGAGCGATTGTTTGGATATCAATATGCGCAGCAAATATCACTAAATAAAGTTCAGGCGGATAAGACATCTCGTGAATGGGTTGCAAGACTACCAAGCGTGATAGCTGCGGAAAAAATAATGAAATTACTCGTGGAATTTTCTATGAGCCCCCATCAATACAATCTCGAAGAAACGTATACCAGTACAACGACATGAATCTTTCTCAAAACAATCAGTACTAGGTAATGTGACTGTCTGATATTTATATGAGCCTGGGGAGCTTGAGGGAGCGGGTTGAAAAAGAGCGACTGACCCAGTCTGGAGTGTAACCACACATAAAATTTTCAGCGTGGTAAGATCCACGGGTAGACCTGCAATCTACAAACTAGATTCAACTGCTCCTCAACGTGGATTTGTCCGTGAACAATTACAAGTAATTCCTGAAGATACACAATTACCACCGACTTCACTTTTGTGAAAGCAGGACATCAGCTCCTCGACGTCTATAACACTCAAGATAGGTCACCATCACGTTTTCGCATGTGTGGCCGAGACTACTATTAATTCTATCCACGGTAAATTGTCGTGGGTGATTAGGAAAATACTGCCACAACATTACTGTGTTATATAGCAAACACAGTGATTATTTTGTTGTTGTTTCAGTGTCATGATAAACTTAACATCAAGATCGAAGTTGCGTTTATTTTTTTATTTTTTTTTGGTAACACTGCTGATGTCCAGCCAATTTTTTCCTTACTATATCCTCGTTGATTTCCAGAGTTTGATTATTATTCATTGCGCAGTCTATGATGACCCTCCGTAGCTGAGACATTCTTCTGACTCTGGACACCGCTAGATAAACTAAATTTGACCATTCGATACGATCATCGACAATCCAAATATTAGTATCTGAATAGTTAATCCCTGTGCTGAATGAATCTTTATAGCATATCCTAGAGAACATGGAGATTTATCCATCGTTAGCGCGCTCTCAACAACATCCACAGGAACAACAACATCATTAAGAACGAGCTTTTGTTTCCTTGGTTCTACCCCTGAGTCTGTCAGGCGTCCTGGAATTTCAATATCAATATTTTGTTCATGCGTATCTGCTGGGCAATAACATGATGGTAGAGGTAGATCTGAGAATTTCTCTTCAAGTAACATAAATAATCGCTGCTGAAGCGAATCACGAACTGTCTTCCGACTTGCAACTATCAAATCGTCAGGTCTCCACAAATTCAAAAAAAATCGTCTTTTGTTGTTTCTGGAATTATCTCGCGCATTATTTCACGTTGAATCTTATCTGGCTACAGCCTGATTAGCTTTTTGAACTATTTCAGCGGTTCATCAATATCCCAATGATCGTTAAATATCTCCTCATAATAATCTACATATTCTTTCAGCCAATCATGCGGAGATGAGCTGACAAAAGGTGGTGGTTGACCATGATCACCACATATGATAACAGCAGTATTCCGAGTCAATAACCAATCAAGAAACATTTTTAATACGTCCGAGGATACCGTGCATATTTCATCCCAGATAATGATCTTAGGAATATATTTCTCACTCATTCGTTCAGGTGTCCACTCATCCCCCTCCACCGAAAGTACCTGTGATAAGTATGAGATTTGACACCTCTTTCTTTTATCTCTCTGACAAGACGGTGAGTCGGAGTTAGTACAATCATGTCAAGATTTCGAAATAATTCAGTCGCGCGTGTTGTTTTACCAGAACTGCCATGTCCGTTGAGATAAACGGTTTTATGTCTGGCCACAGGATCATATACCGATGGTACTGATGATCTTTCTGACATTTGACTATTTTTATATCTCCCCAGATCCATCTGGGTATCTGTAATCAGCGGATTCAGAATAACTGAGTATTGTTTCTCTTTTTATTCTCCATTCGCCCCATGATGCATCAACGCCCATTAGTAATTCATTTAGCAATCCTGCATATTTCTTTTACTGATATAAAATGAATCTGTGGCAACTCTAACTGCGGTATCAGAAAATCTGTTTATCATCGATAATAAGTTTATCAAAACGTACGCGAGCATCGAAGATCTCAAATGAGTAAACTGTGGTGAGTCACCATCAGTGTAGCTCACAATAGTTCCTAATTTGGCTCCGTCCGATAAGTTAACATTATTTCGATTTACAAATATATTTTTCTCTGTTGTATCGGCAGTTATGAAATCGATCTCAGCATCATCGATAATTAATCTTGTAGAATGTCGTTTATGATCATATGATCCTCCTTGTGTAAATTTACCAATTATTTTTCTGCCAAGATCTTTTGCAAGTTTAATTTCGTATTCTATAGCATCGGGATTACGCTCAAAGATTTCGTCGAGAATAGATCTCTCAACGACAGCGGGTTTTGGTAGCCAAACTTGTTTCTGTGGACGATACGATATTATTGCTTCACACACAGTTAACTACATTAATATTTTTGCATCAAGCATATATCATAATAAAACTATTGGAGCCCAACCGTGCTCGTTAAAATGACTACCAAACCAGACATACACAATGGGATGAAGGTTTTCCGATGCGAACTTGAATGACTCAATACATGCAAATCCAGTTAAGTCAAAATCTGGCAAGGGTCCATTTATCGCAACTACAGTCATCTCGTGTGTTGAATGTCCAAATCTTTTAAAATACTCAGAACACTCTCCCATTCCAAGAAATTTCCCAGGATAACATGCAGCCATATCAACTGAGATAATATCCTTATAATCGTATTTAGTATTCCACAATCCGCCGTGTCTGTTTTCGACACAACTGCGTTGTATATCTTCAAGAAGTTCCGAACGTACTGGTTTCCATGAATTTTTCTCCTGAGCAAAGTGATCAGCAACCGACGGAACGGTAAAACAATTATTAAGTAATTGTTCGTGTGGAACAATTACTTAATAATTGTTTTACTGTTCCGGTAAAATAGACAGAGCTTTGAAACGGTATTATGATATAAGAAAAACAACACCATCAACGCCAACGGCGTCAGCGTCAATGTTGAATCTCCTATAAAAACCGCTGAGGATTATCTCCGCTAAATTTTTACGCTAGAAAAATTCTACATATTTTATGCTAGTATAAAAAATAATTTAGACAAGTTATATATACTATAGAAATGGAGCAAGATGAATTTGTAACACATCCTATCATCAAGAATTATGAGGCATCACATGCTGGTGTAAATAGGAACTGTCGAATAAAAAAAACTGTCGGTTCTGTTGATAATGCTGGTTATCTCAGATTTACTTTCGGGGAAAAAGGTATCTCTGTCACAAAGTTACTTAAGAGTATTTTTATGGTCTGATCAAGGATGGATTTGTGATCATATTAATTCAGATCCAAGAACTAATTTTTTGAATAATCTTTAGGCTATTACACAGAGTCAGAATTCTACACATAGAAATACCGGCAAAAATGGTAATACTCCTAGACCAGTTAAATCTGTGAATGTAGAGACAGGCGAAGAAATATTTCCATCGACATAAGCAGCTTCCAAACATATTGATGTTTGCCGGGCTTCGGTACAACGTGTCGCAGGTAATATAACCAAATCAACATTTTCAAAGAAATACAAACAAAAATAATATTTCAGTATCTAAAGGCAAACGCCGCCACTCCTGAATAAAACTCAAGAGTGAAGACAATAGAAAACACTTCCAGTACGAACTTGTTAATCGGAGTGGGTGAAGGGAAATAACTCTGGACAGATCTGTCTCCTCCACTTGTGGAGGGATTAAACAGTAGCCTCGCTTGTATCTGGCAGTATTGATTATAAAGGGGTTTCCCCACGAAGCAATTTATTAGCATATTCTATTCTGTAATGGGTAGCTCATAATCATATTTTTTTTGTTGGGGTTCCTGTATTTTCCGCAGTATTCGTAAATAAACGTTATCCTTGGGGGCAAGAACAAAAAGTTTTAGGTGGTTAGCGCTATGGCTAATACCATGACAAGGAACAAAGAAAAAAAACCCCACGCCCCCTTGTATGTAATCCAGGTAAGCTAATTTTAGATTTCCAGGTATTGGTAACTTCATAATAATTTTTAAAACATATGATACTAGAGAAGGCTCCGTGGGCGAGCGGTTAAGGCTGCTAATTTTCATTCTCAGCATGTGGAAATTAGTGATCCAATCCCGTGACTGACAAATTTCTCGATGGTTTGCGATAAATCGCATTTATAATAATTGGGGTACCAAGCCCAAAAGAATAAAAATATAATGGTAACTAAAAATTCGTGTACACCTCCCCACCATGTTGAACAATGTGATGGGTGCTGATTTTTTGTACTCCCCGGGGTTTGATTTGGGGGGAGGTGTGCACAAAATTTGAAAATTATCAATATAATCTGTCAAACGTAAAAATTACATGGTATGTCCATGAGGTTGAAAAAGAGGAGACCACACCTCATGGTAGTGCTGTAAATAACTTAATGCCGTAAATAGCTTAATGCTGTAAATATGCTACTAGAATTAAGTACGTGTATTGTGCCTTCCAAACATTCCGACAACAACAATTAAGGAATGTATTAAAATTAAGTATGTGTATTGTGCTGTCCATACATTCCGAGAACAACAATTAAGGAATGCATTAAAATTAAGTATGTGTATTGTGCTGTCCGTATATCTGAGAACAACAATTAAGAAATGTAAATAATTTTAAAAAATTTTAAACAGATATTTATTGCATAATGACTTCCGAAAATATTAATGCAATTATTTCTGCGATTAAAAAATTTCATGATGATATGGAACTTTCTGATCAACTTGATCCTGAAAAAATCACAAATGATTTTGAAATATTACAAGAACGAAAATCCGAGGGAAGATACACACTAGCAGCCGAATACAGGTTTATTAAATTAATCCAATAGGCACTGAAACAATAGCTATCTTATGTATCTCATGATACAAACGTCCGGCAATTCGTTCCACTCGCACAGGCCATTGAGGAAGTTAGATCAGAGTCATCACGCGAACACGAAACAAAAAAGACTGCAAGTGTACGTACGTGTAAGACAGTTGAAAAAAATTATATGCGATTGTAAACAATCGGATTGTAAATATTCGAATTGTGGAAGTGAAAGTGAAAGTTGCGAAATTGAAGTTTTTACGGATTGTAAACAATCAAATAATATAACGCGTTTTCACTATTGTCCATTGATTATATCAGGGACTTTGTCAAACGTGTTTTTTTATTTATCGGAAAATCCTTTGGGTTTTTTTTTTTTGGAGTTGGGCAGTTTTAATTTTCATATAACCCATAAAGTATTTCCTGTAACTTGGACCGCTTAAGGCAAGAATGTGCGTAATTCAGAATTTGATCCCTATCACATGCAACTGTAATAACATGTTTTCGTTGCAACTCATTTAACTGTTCCTGCGCTAACAAACATTTTTCATTGCCATAATCATCAATAAGTATATTAACACCAAACTTTTCGGGGGGGGGATGTGTCAAGATTTTTTTTGACGGCACTTTCGAGTACCTCTTTGTTGCATATAAAAACTCGTGTGTTGGTACATTATATAATAGCACACAAATAATTTACTTTTTCATCTTGGACATAACCACCAACAGACTCAGAAACAAATTTATTTATTATAAGAATCTTTTTTTTCCTCGTTGATTTTGTCCCTGACTCTGTCAGGATCTCACATACAAACTTATTATGAGGAATTCATCTCGCAAATCAAGAAGGTGTCCGTGCTGGTCAGTAAGTCTGAAATGTATCCGTGATAATAGCGGATTATAACGTCATAGATAAACCCGATTAGTAGGCACTGACACAATTAAAAATCCAGGTGGAACGTCAGGGGTGAGTGAATATAGGAGATCTCCCTGCTGTGCCTGCCTGGATCTTTCAAGATCTACTTGATAGCTGCCATCGATCGCATCACACACCAGGTTAACTGCAATCGTTGATGCAATATTGACGACACCTGGTGATATATAACTACTACCACCGTCTGGATCATTATTATGGGTTAGAATACTCGGAGCGGATGCGTCTGCCGCTTGGGATATTTTTCTATATGATTCTAATATCGCTGGAAAATATTCATCGATGACATCATTGGCATCGGCGAGTTTAACTCCTGGTATTATGAATGTTCGTAATTCTGCTTCTGTGATCTTACAGTGTCTGAGAAACAGCTGCTTAAATGTTGTATTTTTATCCGGTGGAAAATCGATAAATTCATTTCCAGTAGCAATCGTTGTTTCAATAATAACCCAACTGACATATTTGAGGTCGGATACAACTTGATTTAGATGTTGTATCGTTTCAATGATTTGCTGCTTTAGATCTTCGTTTGGATATTCTCGTATGTAACTTTGAAACAATTGACGCAATTTGCTGCGTACACGCGTGTGTTCAGGCGTAAGAGCTTCGACGTACGAATTAATATATTTTTCGTGGATGAGTGGCTTATTATTATCATCATAATGATAGAAAGCATTAAATGGCTTGGAAGCTTTGTACCATCACTCGCAGTGAAATATTCTTTTTCAGGATCTAATGGCAACCGTCAGTACTAGTTCTTTTGGAACGATCCATCCATTTCCATGGATGATCTTTTCGATATTCTAGAAGGGAAGAAAATATTCGTTTATCTGAAATGTAGTCAGATCGTTGAGGGCGCGGTGGTGTTGGAGGTGCTGATGGTTGTACTTCCGGCCATCCTAACACAGTTCGGATCGACGACTGATATATATCTACGGCCTAATCTGGTGTCAATATTTCGCCGCCGATAATGTTGCCTCATGAGCCATGATAGCGATCTTTGATTCTTTTCCTGTGATAGATTCAATCCTGCGCTGGACTTCACTATTGATATGTTCTATTCGATAACTGGCCGTAGGAATACCAACAACTTGCCAATCGGGGGCACCATCAGATTTATTTTTATACGCAAATACCTGTGAATTATTTGCTTGCAACCCACCGAATGACTTTGATCTAATATTTGGCCAGCTGTAATATACTCGCAATTGCACTAATTCTATTTCTTTGGCTGGAATTGCAGTTGGAAAGCTAACGTTGAACTCAGACTTCGTTGACATTGCTGATATCATCGTGGTTGTTGGTGGTGTTGTATTAGCGATGATTTGTTCTAGCAATTCTTGCGGCATTATTATTTAAGTCCTTATTTTAAATGTCGGAGACGGCGGCGTCTTTAGACTTTGACTGTCCTTGTCGAAGACAACGGGGTTTGGATTTCCAGTTGCTTCATTATAAACTTAATCATTTCTGCGAATTCCTCATCTGATATTATTCCATCATTAAGCCCTGATGATATCAGCGATGATAATTTGGCATGTGCGCGTGTTGCAGCTAATAGTAACGTTGCATATTCGTGTAATTTATCAGCGGCGCACGTATATATCTCTTTTGCGATGATGTTAAGAATACCTGCAACACCGATTCCTATTACTGGTGTTATTATGTATGTGGCTGACAATGCGCCGATGACCGTTACTGTTTCAGCGACTGCGGTGGATGCAGAGTATACAGTTATGTCAGTAACAATGATACATCTGCGGTATTTTTTTGTTTTACTGTATACTCATCAATGATATTTTTCATCTGGATCTGCCATAAATACGCTTGCTCGTATCTGAAACATTGAATGTTAATCGATTGGTTCATTATATAAATTGCTAACGCTCGAAGTAGGTGGTATATTAGCGACGAATTCAAAACACCAATAGTATAACACGCCGAGGCCTTTTTCTTCGGGTTCCACCACGAATACTTCCTCGTCGTTTTGCTCCAATATCACTAACACAGATCCAGAAGATCCGTGAACTGGATAACGCTGTGAAGTTGTGGTCGATATTGTAAATGTTGTAACGCCGATTACTGAGAACCTGTACATACCGGTAACTTTAGCGGTATGTTTGATGGATTTATTGAGTGGTGTCCATAATGCTGATCCAGACACTACTGTATGTATTACACCATCGGTAATCTTTTTGATGTCAGAGAGTTTAATGTCGATGACTACTGGATTTCCAAAATTTCATTAATGCTTCTATTTGTGTTTCTACGAAAATTTACAAACGCGGTTACATGATTAGCATATTCAGATCTAAATGTGGTCATACCATCATTGATTGTCATTAACAAGGTCATCATCTGGATGTTGCTATTGTCGACGTATTTCTTTGTTGCAGCGTCATCGTTTGAATCTGGTTCTCTCATCAGCTGCATCAGCTATCAACGCTGGCATAGCTGCAAGAAGTGGAAATATACCACCCGTCTTGGCAATGTCTTTAATGACACCCGCAGACATATCAAGTCTAACACCAGTCGCTGATCGTTTCGCGTCATTGAAGTGCCTGAGTTGACGTTCTGTCATGACAGTTTATTTGGACCCTTCGGTTCCCTTGCGATCTGTGCTGATTTCAGCAATGTTTTTATTCCAGAATTCTTTTGTAATGCTGATTGTAGCTTTTTAATCTGACCAGGAGTCAGAGTAACAAAACCATGATGAAATGACATCATAATATCATGGGTGATTTAATTACTGATCAGGAGTGATCCAGTTACATGTTTTCTACTGGGGCATCAATGACTCTCATTCGTCCACCAACACCTTCAAGCAACATTGTTTTGTCTGAGAGTATAACAGCGATTGCTCTATAACCACAAGCTCGCAGTCGTGCCACACGAGCTCGGAAGTGTATGCCAACGACTAATTGTCTGAACAAATCCAAGTGTTCCAGTAAAAAATAATAGCTCGGATATAATGTTGTAAAAACCCGCTGAGATATCTGCAAACCAGAATCCACATTCTGATCACGCCCCATGAATGTCATCAACCGATGATAAGCACGTGCAACATGATTATTATCAAAATTCAGCAACACTTCTTCAGAAGGTTCTTGATGTCCATTTATCCTCAAAGGAACTTCACTAACACCAAATGTGTCAAACACCATTGGATTTCGTTCCTGCGAATCTACTCTATCATTTTCATGAAACGCGATGAATATATGTCGTGGTGCTGACACCCCCTGCTGTGATGCTATCTGCGATGTGAATAACCCAGCAACATTACTTTGAATACTGTCTGTGGTCATCGTCAACCATGACAACGTTTATTTACCACCTGAATCCATGAAAGAGAGCAATCGTTGTTCTTCATTCAGTGATGGAGTCATTGTTGGTATCCACAACGAAAGTTTTGGTAGTCTTACTTTACCTGCATCAACGGCAGCAGCACGCTATATTGCATCATTGTCGGTGGCTTTTCTAACTAGTACCACGGTGTGTTTAGCGCCAAATATTACTTTTCTAACATGCCCGCATAATCCAAATATACGTGATGGTGTAATTACACATGAAAATTTTTCATCGCCGTTTAACATTGATCGATGTGATGTGAATCCCAAGTTGAAATTTTCATTCATTGATGCAACTTCAGTTCCAGTTGCATTCGTTCTTACGTTGCTGCTTTCGGGCTGATCAATGGTATCCTTTGCAAACATCACTGATGGACCAGCTGATCTCGAGTAATCATCGCTGCATCTTGCAAGACCAAGTATTGTCGTGGCAACGTCGACGTTTACCAGGTATGATTCAATATTCCGTCGATGCTATACGTGGCACTTTTAAATAACGTCACGACGCTATTATTAACAAAACCAACTTTATCACCAATTCCGTACGCTGTATCATCTGCTTTCAAAAGTCTACCTTCGATCTCAATGAATACCTCAGCGGGTAGGAACTATCTACTTGTATCCTGAACTTGCAGCTCGATTCTTCCTCGTGCGTTAGGTACACGTGCGTCATAAGAATAATGTTGATAATCGCTCACCGATTCATCCTTGAGAACTGGCGCATCCATGTCAAATGCTGGATCAGATACACGTTTAAATATTATTTAAGACCACTTCCTGCTATCAGACTTGCAGCTATATTTTTGTTCTTTTTCTGACAGGAGTAAACCAGCCAACTCTGCTAGTTTTTGATTTGCGTTTAATTTATTATTTTACTGACACCTGCTGGCATAACTTCAGTGCTGGGCAATTTTACTGGCTGAGGTCGGACCGCTTGCGATCTGCGTATTAATCGTGCTAGTCTATCCTTGATTGCTGAGAATGCTTTACTAGCAATATCACCAACAACACCAATACCTCTATCACGAACAACATCAATAGCTTTCATTCCCAGTTGCTTTGCAATCAGTATTGGTTTAGGGGCTATCCTTCTGAAGAGACCCTGAACAACATCACCGAGTCCATCTCCGTAAATCGTTTTATATGTTGGTAATCGCGAATTTATCACCATGACCATTACAAGACCACGTTGAGCATTATGTATGATCATCTTAGTTTCTTGTCACTGATCTAATTGCATACCCTCAATCACTGTGGTAATCATCAACGATTTCATCAATGACGGACCGATAAACATTAATATCCGTGATACCGCCTGTAAATAATCTCTGACAAATAGCAGCTGCTTCATTAATAATTTCTGGGGAATTATTGCCATCTCGTCTTCCACCAATCAGAATTTCTAGTCTGTCGACATCGGCAAGGACGTTATTGGGATTAATTTGTCGGGCAACGAAAGTTTTTGTTTTTTTTATGTTTTTACACTGCCAGTGGCAAGACGTTGTCCGGATTTTTTACCTGGTTGTTGCAACTGTGGCTGTCGTAACCGTACAAAATATTTATCTATACCATTGATAAACGTAATATATCTTGTGTCATTATTTCGGACCTGATCAGCTCCGTAGTGTATGCGAAATATCCATTTATATCAGTTATCACGACTTACAGCCTATTAGCATACTCGGATTTTATAACTCCTTTCTCTACTCTCGCTGTTAAAATAATTGGAGTAAATGAGATATTGACATCCAACATGTCACAATCTCTTACGGCTTTCCGAAAACGCTCAATGGACTGGAGATTTAATTTTTTTAAAAATTATCAGAAATGAATTTCCCTGAGATTATTGACTACGTGTGATTCTTTAGGAGAGAAACGAAAACAGTGATGAAAGGAACAAAGTTTGAAAACAAGAAATTGCATTTGTATTTTGCGCTGAAAGGCATGTTATTGAGATTCATGTTTCAGGAACAGAGACCTTATTGGTGTATGTGAAAAGTGATTGTATCCATGAAAAATAGAATACTAAAACTATATAGAATAATGTTATTTTAAATTAAAATACCTATAATAATAATATATTTATAATAAAATACCCAAACTATAGAATAATATTATTTAAAATTATAATGCCTAAACTACACATAAATGTTGTTATTATAAAAAAAATTAAAATAACAAATGAATAATGTTATTTTAAATAAAATACCAAAACTATTGAATAATGTTACTTTAAATTAAAATATCAAAACAACAGAATGATGTTATGTCAATTTAAAACTGTTTAAAAAATTGTCAGACTTAGATCCAGGATTCTGAAAATGGGTTTATAAAGTCATTTTCAGGATTTGAAACTAACATTTGTCCGTTTGTCAGAGACTAGTTGATTTCACTACAGATTAAAAATGGTATTAGTCTACTGCGATCAAAGAAAATTTTATTTTAATTTAAGTTAGACAGAATGGGTGGGACGCGTTGCACCTTTCTGAATCTGCAAGGACATCTTCGCTAGCCAAGGTTCCGATAACCCTATCTACATAGGGTTATCGGAACCCTGGCTATCGAAGATGCTGCAAGGACAGTGATTGATTTTCCAATGATTATAGTTACAGCATATTTAAACTACGTACTTCTAAACATGCTTTAAGAGCTAAACTGTATATACCTCAAAACATGATTTGACAAATATTATTAAAACTTAAAAAGAACTTGCTCAAGTTGGTTTGGTGCAAAATAAGATAAAATACAGTCGATGGATATTATTTTTATCGACTGATGGATAGTATGTTTTGTTTGCTTTCATCTCCTTCTCTTACACTAGAAGCTAACACAATTTGATGTGTGTGTGTGTGTGTGTGTGTGTGTGTGTGTGTGTGTGTGTGTGTGTGTGTGTGTGTGTGTGTGTGTGTGTGTGTGTGTGTGTGTGTGTTGACAATTCAAACATAAAACTCTTTATCATTACCCTTCCCCTTTGACCCGATAAACTCTTATGGCCCCATAATCCATTTGTCTCTATGAAACCCTTATGTTCCTATCAACACTCCCTACACACATTTCACATAGCCTTTCCATACCTACCTACCTACAGTAGTGCGTATTGAGGTCAACTCGAACACTGTTACCATGTTCCCACCATACTGAGGTGAGCCACCTGCAACATTGGTGCCATTTTCCCCTAGTGTCCAGTACCGTGAAGTCACCCATGTTCAATTCCTCTTGACCTTATACTGTCCCACCATGTTAAATTCCCAGTGAACCTATACATTTTTGACCCTATAAATTTGCTTGACCATATATATTTTTCACTCATTTTCTTTATATAAACTCATATGACCATATTTCGTCCACCTATTATACTAATATGGTTTCAAAAGCCCTTAAACAGTCTCTAACAATTCGACAGAAGATAAAAACGAAATTAAAGAGAACATGGGTAAGAATTGTTTAGACAAATATGGCTAAATGGTGATCTGCTTATAATTACAACTGCACATGATTCAAGTATGTGGCCATATGATGTCATATTTTATTTTCCTCTTTTTCTAGCTTTGTCTTCACATTTGATTTTAAGTAAGTGGCTATAGAATATCACATTTTTAGTTTACTGATTTTATTGCTTTGTCTACACATTTAATTCAAACTGCAAAAACATGCAAACTATAATAAGTAAACTAACATTATCAACCGATAAAAATTAATTATGGAGCTGATTTCAGAAGCCAGTGTTTTACACTGCCGCGGATACCAGATAATGATACTACTCTTTATTTCGATAGCCCTAATAAATAGTTGTGAGTATTTTAGCGTCTTTGTCCACGAGTAACTTTGTGCTACCTTTTCTACAACCACTTCCACCAATGCTTGCTTTACTCCTCCTGCAATGCACATTACTATGTTTCCAATGGACAAAGCAAGAGCTGATGCTATCATACCTAATAATTACACATTATTATCTGCCTGTTTTTGTTTCGGTTAACTTTACATTGTCAGAATCGTACAATATTTTACGATATTGAACACCTTCATATTGCACGCACGTGCACAACACGTGTGCCCAATAGTAGTATAGTGTATTAGGAACTACTTTGTAAACAAATAATGTGCACTCATGTAGTAGAAGCTTGACGTCGTGGATGATTAAATTTGTTTCTGAATGAACTAAGGCAGCTGTTTCGTGGACTGCCACATACCAGATACTTTGTAATATTCCGCGCTAACATTTTTGATACAATGTTTCGGATTTAGGCTTGCGATAAACGCCATACAGGTCATAAAATTGCTGGGGTCCCTACAAAGAGCATGCAAGTAACAAGGCATAAACGTGTCTTCTTTAGCAGGTAATAAAAATGGCAAAAAATATACTTACGGTTTTACATACTCAATTTTCTCAAAATATACTTTCTTAATTCTGCAAATTCCGAATTACATCAGCTATGTCATGGGTTCTAAAGCTTGATTACACATTTCGAAATTGTATTGTAATTTCGACTACATTCCAAGTGCAATAACATCCTCTTTACTGCACTCAAAATGAATTGAACATTATATTCTGTAGCGTCTTTTTGATAATTACAATTGAAAGACTTCATATTTTTCCCACATTATGATTCCAAACATTCAATGGCAGAACAGAAACACACTTGCAGATGAGCTAGACGCGTACTAGCTGCTCAAATCAGATGTACTATATATAAAATTGACAGAGATAAATCCAGTCCATAGTCACAAAATTTAGTAGAATCGACAAAAATACCAAAATATATTCATTCAAGACCAAATGGAAAAGTTGTTGCAACGAGCATTTATTCACAATATGACCCTAAATTTTAATTTTAAGTAGACCAAAATCACAATTTCTTTCGAAAGTGCTGTCGAGCGCGTGAATAAGTTCAAATTTTGCTAGGCGGAGTTGCCTGCGCATTAATATTATTGTTGTGTACTGATGAATCGGCGCTTGTGTATTTAGTTTGGAATACATAATAAATTCAATTGCTTTGATTCGTGTAGTGTATTTTTGTTTATATAATCAAGCCTTAGGTAGAATAAGAAAATGAGTATATAATAACAAGGTTACTGCATTTGTATGGGAAATTATGAACATGTTTTGTCGGATAGTTATACTGCACTCCCTCCCAAGGTCGTGCAGTATCCATCCGAAACAAAACTCGTTCATATTTTCCTATACAAAGACAGTAAACTATTATCTTCTATGAATAGTTGTTTTAGTCTTCACCTAATTGTAACATTGGTTTAACTCTTGAATTTATTTTTCAATGTTGTCTTTAAATTTACTGTCTAGATTTATTTAGTATGTTTTATCAGTTTTGTCTCTTAAGTTACTCTCTACATTTATTTATTTTTGTCAATGTTGTCTGCAAAGTTACTCTCTAAATTTAGTTAGTTTTCAATGTAGTTTAGTTACACTCTACATTTATTTATATTTTGTCTCTTTTGTCTCTAAAGTTACTCTCTACATTTCTTTTGTCAATCTCGTATCTAAAGCTACCCTCTACATTTATTTATTTTTCAAAGTGGTCTCTAAAGTTACTATCTATCTTTATTTATTTGTCGATATTGTCTCTAAAGTTACTCTCTACATTTACTTATTTTTCAACGTTGTCTCTAAAATTACTCTCGAGATTTACTTATTTTTAATGTTGTGTCTAAAGTTTCTCCCTAGATTTGCTTTACGTCCAACTGTATGTGCTCTTTTACTTTCTGTATTTACCAACAGTCATTTGAATTTGCCTTTTAAATCGAATTTGTTTTATATTAATATCTTTCTTTTGTTATGTATATGTAATTTAATTACTTGTGTGTTGGTTTTAAACTCTCTTTTATTTTATTTTTATTTCATTACATGTTATTGTAATGATAACTTTATTCACTGGAGTTGATATTTTTCCAGAAACTTCAGTTCAGTTCTGTTAAACCTGATAAACATGCAGTTCGTAGAAACATTGTATCTTTTGGTGACCTAGATTTCGGAGCCAGTTTCAGCTCTATTGTAAACATTTTTAAAAAAATTTTTTATTATTGAATCTTATAGTAAGATTCGTTCAGTACAATCGAATCAGTACATGGCCTACGTGATAATTGACATATGATGTTACTACGTTTCTCGAAAAGATGTGATCACGTGACCCTATCACGTGGTTCGTTTTGTGTGTTAGTTGGAGTTAAAGTGACGTATCACAGTGTTTTTCTAGTCAGTCGTAATTCATACCTTCGGGCTCAAAGGTACTGTTTTGTTGTTGCCAGTTTGAATTGAATTTTTTTATTTAAAATAATTTATTCACCCTGGAAAATACTTGTACTCATCAGAATTCTTGGACAAAGACATTTATTGGAAATTATTCGGAATTCTAAAGCCGGAATATTAATTTTAGTGATCAAACAAGGAACTGTCGACACGACAACACTAAAAAGGTTATAGAAAACGTCATCGCCTTCCATCTTGGAACTTCATCGGGATTTGAACTTTGATTCATTTAGAACATTTTAGGGACATCACTTATATTTTTAACTATTGGATTACTTTTGGGATTTGATTCATAAACCGTAAGTCTTTTTTCATACGTTTACCTTGTTTTCTAGGGAAATAAATTAATATTGTTAAACTTGCAAAGATTGTTGGCTTCACTCTTTTCTTTGTTACTTTTGTACGAGCCTAGACACGTAAGAAAAGAAAATTTGGGGTTCGTCTGGGATATATGAATTTTGGCTAAAATATTTCAGAAAATTGTTTTTTCAAATCTAAATTCCCCTAGTTTTCATAATATTTTAAATCCCAAGTATTATTTCACATCTTGTTTGAAATCTTTAGTGAAATCAACAGGATTTTTCTCAGTATCATCAAAAGTAGAGAATTTGTTTTGAATTTTACCCAGGAGTGGTTGGAAATTCTGAAAATGGTATTCCAGCTAAAAAAGTTGGAATTAGAGATAAGACAGGTTCAGTTTCAAATAGAAAATATACAAATCGAAAGAGAAAGGGAAGTAAGACAAATGCAATTTGAGAAAGAAAAAGCAGATATAATAATGCAAATGCAAATGCAAAGAGAAAAGGAAGAAAGGGAATTTCAAATTCGGTTAAAAGAATTAGAGCTGGCAAAAGAAAAACACTCCCCTACTTGTGATGTTTTACAAAATATCAAGTTAGTGACCCCTTTTCTGGAAAAAGAAGTACACAAATATTTTCCTCGTTTTGAATAAATTGCGGAAAATTTGAAATGGACATGGAAGCTTTGGACTCTATTATTACAATGTGTACTAACTGGTAAAGCTAGTGATATTTGTTTTTCACTGTCACTAGAGCAGAGTGCTGACTATGATGTGGTTAAAGACTGTATCTTGAAGGGTTATGAGTTAGTCCCTGAGGATTATCGGCAAAAATTCAGGAATTCTAGAAAATCAACTGACCAGACTTATGTCGAATTGGCATGGGGAAAAAGCACAACAATTTGATAGGAGGTGCTCTTCTAGAAAGGACAACAAAGACTACGAAAGTCTCAGACAACTCATGCTAGTTGAAGAGTTTAGGAACTGTGTATATAGTGATATTATGACTTATCTTGACGAGCATAAGATCGAAACCTAGGAAAATGCTGCTCTTGCTGCTGCCGAGTATTCTTAGCTCATAAAGTTTCTTTTGTAGGCAAGTCTTTCTCCCAGCAGTCTACTGGTAAAAAGGTCTTTCAGCCTAATACCAGCCCTTCTAAAACTCAATCTGGCACAACTTTAAAACATCAAGCTTCTGATAAACTTGATTCAAAATCCTTCTCTCTTCCTACGTGTACCTATTGCAAGAAAAAAAGGACACGTTATTTCTGATTGCTTCAAATTGAAATATAAGCATCAGAATCAAGATTGACCTATCCCAAATGCTCTTATTTCTAAGAAGTCAAGGTCACGGTCATGTATTGAAAGCAATACATTTCTTGGGTCTAGTAAACCCCAGTCTGATTTTATTATGAAGAATTATGAACCATTCACGTCGAAGGGTTCTATATCACTCTTAGGTGATTTGGCCAATCCTATCCCTATTAAAATTTTAAGGGATACAGGAGCTTCTCAGAGTCTTTTATTATCAGGTACTTTGCCTTTTTCTGACAAGTCTTCTTCTAATGAGAGTGTTCTTATTCAGGGAGTAGAGTGCGGCTTTGTTAATGTTCCTCTCCATTCTGTAAATTTGTCATCAGACTTAGTTTCAGGACCTGTGACAGTCGGTATAGTGTCTAACCTACCCGTTGAGGGTATTCATTTGTTGCTAGGCAACGACCTAGCTGGAGACAAGGTTGTGGTTAATCCACTTGTAACTGACAAGCTTTCTTTGGATCAGAAAGTTGATCCAATTGAAAATGAAGTCCCTGATTTATACCCAGCTGGTGCAGTTACTAGCGCTATGGCAAAGAAAGCTCTTGAGAATGATTCCGATAAGGAAAATATTCCTTTAGGTGACACATGTATTGGTCAGGCTTTTGATGACGTCACTTTCACTCCTTGATTGGATCAATCAAAAGGTATTGATCACAGTGATCCTCTTTTGACTACTCATTCTCTTTTTTCTAATCAGGGTGACAAACGATAATCACTTGTCGTCGAACAGGAAAAAGATCCTGAGATCTCCTGTTTGTTTCAAAGGGCCATTAGTGAAACTGAAGCCACTGAAGTACCTGTCTGTTATTTCATTAAAAATGGAATTCTTATGAGAAAATGGAGACCTCCCGAGGTACCTGCTGGTGACAAGTGGTCAGTGAACTATCAGATTGTAGTTCCAAAATCTTACACACAGGAAATAATTAGTCTAGCCGACGAAACTTCTCTGGCTAATCATTTAGGGATTAATAAAACTTAATCACAAGATCTTGACTCACTTTTACTGGCCAAATATCAAAAGTGATGTTTGTAAATGCTGCAGATCTTGTCATACTTGTCAAATGGTATGAAAACCCAATCAGAAGATATACAAGGCTCATCTGCAACATATTCCTGCATTTCACGAACCATTTAGCAGAATAATGGTAGATCGTGTTGGTCCTTTACCCAAGACGAAGTCAGGCAACCAATACTTGTTGACCATTATGTGTGCGTCAACAAGATTCCCAGAGGCAATTCCTTTGAGGAATATTAACTCTAAAACTATAGTAAAAGGTTTGATAAAGTGTTTTTTTACTCAATTTGGCCTTCCCAAATCTGACCAATCGGATCAAGTGTCAAATTTTATGTCTGGAATTTTCCAGCTTGTTATACTTGAATTTGGCATTGAGCAATTCAAGTCAAAAGTGAAATTATGGTTTCACAGAACTTCAATGGATAGATCTTTTGAGTGTAGTAATGGAGATCTTTCTCTCTTGCTCATTGTTCAAAATTTTCTTCAAATTAGGTACTACGGTTCTTACAAAGTTAAGAAGAAGATGAATGAGTTAAATTATAATAATAGTACTCTGATCTAAATAAATTAAAGGAGTACCAGTATATTGAGAGAGATAGCCAGGTAAATCATGCAATTAATTTAGTTGTACATGTCCCACTCACTGAATATTTAAGTGAAGGAATGCAATCGGACACTATTGATTTTGGAGTGACAAATCTTCGGAATTCGGAAATTATAAATAATCTGAACCAGAAACTTTCACATTTGCAACAACAAGAAAGGAATGAACTTAAACAGTTATTATTTGAATATGAGCATTTATTTCCAGATGTTCATACCAGGACAAACAAAATTTTTCATGACGTTGAAATTGTGAATTCCAAAATTGTGAAACAACACCAATACAGGATGAACCCTCTCAAACAGGAATACTTGAAAAAGGAAATTCAGTATTTGCTGGAGATCGATTTCATAGAGCCCAGTAAAAGTGATTGGAGTTCACCCTGTATACTTGTTCCGAAACCAGATAAAACTTTCCGTATGTGCACTGATTATAGGAAGGTGAACAGTGTGACTAAGACAGATTCATTTCCATTACCAAGAATCGATGATTGCATTGATAAAATTGGAAATGCCAAGTATGTCACCAAATTTGAACTTCTGAAAGGATTTTGACAAATTCCACTAACGGAAAGAGCAAAGGAAATTTCGGCATTCGTGACCCCAGATGGATTTTATCAATATACAGTGATGCCGTTTGGGATGAAGGGTTCCCCAAGTACTTTTCAACGTTTGATGAATATGATTACCTCTGGTCTAGATAATTGTGATGCTTACATCGATGGTGTCATCATCTACAACGACACCTGGAAAGAACATCTAGCAACATTTCGGAAATTCTTTGACAGACTCATTGATGCAAGTTTGACAATGAATTTGTCCAAAAGTGAGTTCTGCCGTGCTTGTGTAACTTTTCTAGGACATCTTGTGGGACATGGCCAAGTTAAACCTATAGATGCTAAGGTCAACGCTATCTCTGAATTCCCTGTGCCTGTCAGTAAAAAGCAACTGATGTAATGTTTGGGTATGGCTGGATAATATTGCAAATTTTGCTCCAATTTTTCTAATATTGCTGGACCTCCGACAAATTTATTGAGCAAGAAAAACAAGTTTCTTTGGACTGAAAAATGTCAGGAGGCTTTTGACAAGTTAAATCCCATGCTTAAAAGTGCACCAGTTCTTACAGCTCCAAATTTCAGTCAATCTTTTAAATTATCTGTTGATGCAAGTGATGTTGGGGTTGGAGCAGTATTGATTCAAGAAGATAGAAATGGTGTTGATCATCCAGTGTGCTATTTTTCGAAGAAATTAAATAAGCACTAAAGAAATTACTCAACAATCGAGAAGGAATGTTTGGTTTTAATATTGGCATTGCAACATTTGAAGTTTACATTAGTTCAGCTCCTTCTCCGATTGTTGTATTTAGTGATCACAACCCCCTTATTTTCATCGACAAGATGAAAAATAAAAATCAAAGTTTATTAAGGTGAAGTTTGTTGTTACAGGAATATAATCTTGACATCAGGCAGATCAAGGGAAAAGATAATTTAATAGCAGATGCACTTTCCCGTGTATAGAAATATTATTTCATGTACACTTTGTATAATTCATACGAGTTCTTCTTATGTAATTTTTTACCTCATGTATAATTAACATATGGTAAAAAGAAAGCTTTATTATAAAAATCTTTTTTTTTCTTTATGGGGGAAGTGTTACTTATATGTAATTTAATTACTTGTGTGTTAGTTTTAAACTCTCTTTTATTTTATTTTTATTTCATTACATGTTATTGTAATGATAACTTTATTCACTGGATTTGACAATTTTCCAGAAATTTCAGTTCAGTTCTGTTAAACCTGATAAACACGCAGTTCGTAGAAACATTGTATCTTTTGGTGACCTAGATTTCGGAGCCAGTTTCAGCTCTATTGTAAACATTTTTAAAAAAATTTTTTATTATTGAATCTTATAGTAAGATTCGTTCAGTACAATCGAATCAGTACATGGCCTACGTGATAATTGACATATGATGTTACTACGTTTCTCGAAAAGATGTGATCACGTGACCCTATCACGTGGTTCGTTTTGTGTGTTAGTTGGAGTTAAAGTGACGTATCACAGTGTTTTTCTAGTCAGTCGTAATTCATACCTTCGGGCTCAAAGGTATTATTTTGTTGTTGCCAGTTTGAAATGAATTTTTTATTTAAAATAATTTATTCACCCTGGAAAATACTTGTACTCATCAGAATTCTTGGACAAAGACATTTATTAAAAATTATTCGGAATTCTAAAGCCGGAATATTAATTTTAGTGATCAAACAAGGAACTGTTGACACGACAACACTAAACAGGTTATAGAAGACGTCATCGCCTTCCATCTTGGAACTTCATCGGGATTTGAACTTTGATTCATTTAAAACATTTTAGTGATATGACTTATATTTTTAACTATTGGATTACTTTTTGGATTTGATTCATAAACCGTAAGCAATAGTATACATTTATCCGGTTGTTAAATTCACTATCGAAAAGGAACGAAATGGTGGATTATCTTTTTGGACACAAACACCGTCAGAAACAACGACGGCATATTGAAAATTACGGTTTACAGTAAATCTACACATACAGACCAGTATCTTTATTTTGACTCGTACCATCCATTAGATCAGAAACTTGGGGTGGTAAGAACATTACATCACAGAGCCTAAGTCGTTAAATCTGATCCAACAGATTTGAAACACGAAGTAGACCGTGTCACTGCTGCTCTCAAGAGGTGCCATTATCCGGAATGGGCGATTAAGGTTTCGAACGGGATCAACGCTAGTCCGAATGACAAGACCGTGGAAAGTAAACTAACTGTGAAGATAGTTTCGAGAGGTAACATCGTCCTACCATACGTAATCGGGACTTCCGAATGCCTGGAGCGCGTTTTTCAACGACACAAAATTAATGCGTGTTTCAAACAGTACCGTACCCTAAGACAAATGTTGGTTCACCCTAAGGATAAGACTGGTAAGAGAGATATTTGTGGACCTATCTATCGCATTAAGTATGAAGGACAAGATGAAAGTCAACGACATCATGACTATATTGGGGAAACGAAAAGGACACTTAAAGCGAGATTTAATAAACATCGAAGACCAGGTTCAAGTTTGTCTGAAGTATCATGGCACACCCACATTGTTTGCCCTTGACATACTATAAATTGGAACTCAGAAAAAATCCTAGATCGGGAACAAGCCTGGTTCGAGCGGGGTGGGGGGTGGGTGGGTGCGTGAAGGAATCGCTCTACATCCCTGAGCACAAACCAGCTCTGAACAGGGACGGGGGCCGTTACAACCTACCGCATATCTGTGACAATCTGTTAACATCGCTCACCATTCCATCGAGCAACGTTAACAGTCAGTAGAGACTAATTAGTCCTGCTGATGAAGTCCTTAGCGTGAGGACGAAAGCTTTAGGTTAGCTTTCTTTATTGTTTGTGTATGCAGTTGAAAAGTTAAAACATTGTCAAATATGAATATTACTGCACAGTTAAGCTAATGTTGTCAAATATGAATATTACTATACAGTTAAGGTTTCACCAAAACATTATTTTTCTTGGTTTGCTTCTCTTACTTTCCCATCTGCGTCTATTACATGCATTTCTTTTACCTCAGGAACTGTTATTGGTGGCCTTTGTATATTAGCGGGTTCAAAGACAGAGGAAGGTTTGCCTGTAGGTTCACCATCCACTATCCACTAGATTATCTTTAATTAATGCACCCGTAATTTGTTCATCGTCATCGTTTCTACTCAGACGGAAACGAAGACGCCACTGTTTGTGACTACGACTAATACAAGTCAGTTGAAAATGCATACCTGTAATATAATACACAACCGCAGCGATATACCAGAAAACACCATATCAGAAATAAATTTAACTTGTATGAGGACTTAGCGTGATGCAGCGAAGTCTTTGACAGGTTCATCACCCTAAACTAGCCAGGAAGACCGAACTGTATCCAATTCGATTACGTCTTCCAAACTATGTTTCTGATTCAGTGCATGCTAGTTAAGCCGGCTATGTGCAAGACCGTAGCTAGCTAAAAGGTACTATAAGAATACGACAAAATATT
This sequence comes from Megalonaias nervosa, assembly GCA_016617855.1. Classification (NCBI taxonomy): domain Eukaryota; kingdom Metazoa; phylum Mollusca; class Bivalvia; order Unionida; family Unionidae; genus Megalonaias; species Megalonaias nervosa. Next base: position 36,333 of record JAECUM010010656.1, read on the forward strand.
CTGTACTTGTCTGAAGATAACACATGCGTCAAGCAGCTTCTCACGGTGACAGACCAAACGAGAGAAGATATACTGTGTCACCACTACCTTGCTTGTTCAAAATGGTGACCTAGTGCGTTAGAGTCATCAAAAGCAGCACTCATCGCACCCTATTTATTTTGGCATCTTTGGAGAAGACGCCGCAAAATACCCGATTTTTATGTCATTCAGTGCTGTTTTGATGCCACTCTGACTTAGTGGCGTTGTGCTCTGGAATACTGCCGTCCTCGAGGTCTGTCAATAAGGTTTCTCTTCAATTCTGTTTCAGAAAGATGAAGTACGATGCGTTTTCCTGTTGCACTTTGGTTTTTCACATTTGGTGCTTTGTGAACATGAGGTTATCACCGCCAGATGACAGTTAATTTGCTGACAGCCTTATGGACAATGAATTGTCTGTTGAAGAGGCTGTTTAAATTCTCTTAAGCTGATCACAAGAGAGAGAGAGAGTCTTCTTCACCCGATATTTGTCACGGAATTGTATAAATCTCTCTATTTATTAAATACATGTACTCGGGTTTCGTTTTTTGTGTACAACGATACCCGAGGGTGATTTTTGTATATTGTACATTATTTCGAAACAGTAAGTTCGGTTCATCCTATGCCGCACGTGCGAAGTGCTTTCGATAGGAAAAGCCAAATTTTTCCAGCGCACAGACCATGTAGACTACATCGTCTGTGTATAAATGCCTCACCGTAAAGTGATATCTACACACTGCGGAACGTTGTGTCAGTAAGCAGTCTACTTAAGGACTTGCACATCTTCAGCTGTAGAGGTATGTAATTTATTAATTTCTTATGTATATTATTTCTTTTGTATATTGTAAGTTACAGCTATTGTATTACATCGTTTATTTTTGTACATTTTCTATGTAGCTTTGGTTTGCATGGTATAATGCAATACTTTCTATTCTTGTTTGTGACTTAGCAAGAGATTTACATTAACAATATAAAGTTAAATTTTATTAAGAAACGTTTAGTACCATCTTATCGGATACGGGTTCACTTCTGAACCTGTTTATTGTTTTGTACTTTTGTACCGATAATGTGATTTGTATAACTTACCGTATATAACGTCATTACGTTTTATCCTATATGCCGTGTCATAAGTAGTACACGGTGTTAGATGTATTTTCAGCTGACTAGAGTGACCAGAGTGATCCATGGTGATCGTGGTCAACGTAGTACCAGTTAAAGAGCTAGCCATAGAAGTTAACCATAGCAGCCGTAGTGCTGAGTGAACAGTGTTGCCGGTCGAGTAGTAAGTGATCGGGCGTTGCTGACCGGATTGGTGAGCGCTGATTGCTTGATTGACCAAGGAATTGAATGGTGGTCGGTGACTACCTATATGATGCTTGCTTGATTGACCAGTGTGACTGGTAGCCAAGTGTGATATTGACGTGAGTGTTTTGTTACTCCATGCATGTAATCTTTTAGCCGTGGGCTAATTTTGGGGTTTTGTTATACCCATTGTTTTGGAACTGTAAAGATATTTTTGTATGATATCTGTCCAATCAATTCAACATTTTACTATTTGAGTGAAAAATCTCATTTTTCACTAGCTGAGTGAATACATCATTTTTACTGTTGAGTAAAACCTCCATAGTGTGAAATTACTGTGAATTGTTCACCTTTGTCCTTGTACTGTGCAAGGTCTTTGATTTGTATTTATATTTGTTGCATTTTTAGGTTCGTGCGTATAACTTGTCTAATATTTGGATCTTATACACGCACGTATTAATCAATATTCTTTCTCATTCAAATCATACATTAATAAACATTGTATTTGTATCAACATCAAAAGTGTTCTGTTGTAAATCGAAATCCGAACTCGATTATCTTGTTACAATATTCCTCATTTTAAATGTAGACTATTTAAACAAAGCTCTAGCAAAATATTGTTTTCGTTTTTTTAGACTAAGTACTCTGTACCTTACTGCCTTTTCCGTAGTGCCTGATTTCGCGATACGGCTGCTGCGGTTCGAAGAGTGGCAAATACTAGTAATATTTTGTTTGGCACTAACTTTATGAGAAGATGCACGATCTCCTTCAGAAAGCCGAGATCACGAGATCAATTCTTGGTTGATTAGTTTAAGGCTTTTGTCAACAATCTGGGCTATGTTAAATTTAGCAAGGGTTTTATGAACGCTAGAAAATGCTGTCCTTGGCTGCTGCTACGTTATATCACACGACCAGATTGATTGCTTTGTGCCGTCTGAATCGACTGCTGATGTTATGGTGTTTGAAGAACATTTACTGAGATGTAACTTGTCTTACATGGTAACAGTCATCTTGACGCTGTGAGCATCTAGCGTGAGAAATCTGTGTGCACCGATCATAGCGTGCACATTTTAGTTTGCAGTTGGATCAGGTACTAGGGTCCATCTGACTTCAAGATCAGCCATAGATTGCTCTGTGCGCTCAACATTCTTTGAAACGTCAAAAAGATAGATAGGATTCGAATTAGCGAATTCATCCAAGTTATTTGAATTCCTATGACGATATCCATATACTTGTTTACGTAGCCTCTTGAAGCAAAAAATACTCGTTTCATAATGTTCACTAATAGCAGAAAACTTACATTCGAGATCACGCTCGTGATATTGTCTGCTGTTTTTTGTAGCAGCAGCAGTCGAGTCATCCCCATGCTGTCAAATGCCTGGCTGCTTTCCTCTTGGTCCCCATCTCATACAGCACCTTGAAAAGTTACAAATACGTACCTAAGTAACTCGTTGCATGGCAACGTAGCTATTCTCCGTCATAGATAACTGCGTTGCCATAGACATAACGCTCAAGTAGACGCGCATTTTCTCCAAATAAAAGTTCTTGCTGAATATAGACGGCAGGTTGTCTAATTCCAGCGTAGGACAGAAGGTGTTATCGTTGGCATCCAGAGATAACGTTGCCAAAATAAATTGTCCGTCATTCACACCCTTTGGATTATGCATACACGTTGTAGGATCGCATCTTTCCAGATGCAATGTGTTCCTATCCCCTCTGAATACCATTTCGACCTCGAGGAAAAAACCGAAAATGGGACTTAGAGGTAGCGTTATACAAACATCATTGTGACCATTTTGGAGAGCGCGTCTGATGGTATAATGGATATTTCTGCTTGATATTTAGCTCCAGCAACAACTTTTCCACGACGGCATCAGTAACATTTTGATCCATAATCTGCTTCTCGTGCTGTTATTGTATGCAGAAGCTACTTCAGTTATAGCTGTTACAACAGATACAACGAGCTGAAAGATTTTGTGTAACGTCACGCTGAAACTTTCGGTCATTTTTTGGTGCAAGAACACGGTCACGTAGTAGTTGCTGCTGCTCCACGTACTTCAGCATAACATCATCTTTATCTTTTGGCTCATCTATTTTGACAAAAGGCATTATGCTATTTGTTTGCAAAAACATAGTCACCCACACGTGCTGATCTGAAGTGTATGTTCTTTGCTACATGTCTCCCACGTCGCGTATGTGCTACGTGTCAAGATTCAGCCTGGCATATAAAATACGTAAAAGCCACAACAGTAATTTCATGAACTTTTTCTGCATCTCGATGTAACACCATGAAATTATGCCTGTTGCCGCATATATTATAGTGATAGTGGTGCTTAATATTGTGTTAGATAGGTGGTATTTTAACTTAAACTCTAATACGAAAAGTTTGTTTTCATTCGCGAGCAAGTGGGGTGCAAAGAGTTGCGTGGTGACACGTTTCCTTTAAAGGAAATGCATTTTATCGGAAGCATGCTTGGGGCAGAATTTTATACTGTTTCCATTTCTGATATACTTAGCCGCTACAGTATTAATGAGCCTAAACTTACACACAAAAAAATAACCAACAGAGAAATGCTACCGCGTGTTATATATGGAGACATGTAGCAAAACCGCGTGTTATATATGGAGACATGTAGCAAAACCAATTTGCTATATTAATCTGTTAAATAGAGGTAATATTGCACTTTACGATTTGATGAGAAACCAATATGCTATGGAAGATGCGATATAATCTGTTGGACGAATTATATAATGTAGCCGTATTTTCTATGAAGAACTTTATTCAGAAACAATTAATTCTGCTTTAATTCGCCCAAGTTAGCAATAGCATCCTATTATGGGATCCTTCTCATATCTACTGTAGTCTCTGCTGTTAAATGTTTCATACTCTGGATAGAAACCAAGACGGCTGAGAGAGTATTTCGGGAAAAAAAAAAGTGTGTCGACTGTATGACCCTAGGACTAGAATTTCTGAACCTGATGGCACCTCTGGCAAATAATAATCTGGTTGCTTGACGACATCTCTCACAAAGAGACTTTTGAATTATAGGAGCAAAATTTTATTGCCGTCTACTATGTAGCCATCTCAAGCTTTATGTCTTTCTTATGTCGATGTCGTTGCCAATCACTTACTCACCCATGGTGATCTCAACATACTTTCTGCTGACATGCTCAACTAATGTTCCCCAAACACAGGGCAAGGTTACTAACATTGCTGCTTGCTAAGCGTTTTCTGGCTACATGTTCTTGTGAGCAGATGGGCACATGTATATATATTACGGACTGTAACCAGCTCAGAGCCACCTACCTAGGTTGGTATAATCGAGTACCATTCTGCTAATTTCTGTCACATCTGGTGCGCTTTCACACAATTTTCTAAGACTGCGGTTAAGTCCATTGTTTATACTACACGGTTTCTTTAATCAAACATTTGTTTGCCTAAAACTGAGAGATAAGGCATCATATGCTATCATTATAGCCATCATTTTGTGTACAGTCATTATATTGTTCCTTTTGTGATAATCTGCTGTTATATTTGTGTCAGCAAGAATATAGACAGCTATAAAAAGTAGTACGGATGAAAGAGGGTTTCTTTAGACTCGCGCATAGCTCTTTTAAAAGGTCTCTTCGGAGTTTTTTCCAATAACCAAATTATGAAGACAAAATTCGTTTCCAAAGCTGACGTGATGGCAGCGCTTACATCTCAGGATGAATCTGATTATGTATGCTCTCATGCTGTTATACGGGGAAAAGGGATGATTGTCCTTGGAAAGACGTATCTGAAGTTTAGAAGCCCTCTTTAATATGCTACTAGCGTGTCTGTATTGTGCCTTAAAATGGATTTTTTCCCTATAAAAGGAGGTATGGATTGCAATGATTTTGCATAAAAACGAAGCGAATCTGAAATGAACCTTCCTAAATGGCAATTTTTTCATAACTTACCTGACGACGTATAAACTATAAGATTTGTGGGATAGGAAATGCATTTAAAAAATAAAATTTAAAAAAACTTCTAGGTGGGAATAATGTCAGTATCACAAGAACCAACCTGGTGTAATAACGGTGTGGGATGATAATTTATAGTTTCTAAAATTTTGCTAACTTAATATTGGCTGAGAATAATTTTAGCTGTTATTATGTGATTATTATGAGTTTCTAATGACTTATGATTGTCTACCCTTTGATTTGCTATTTTCCTAACATTGTGGGGACTGATATAGAAGAAAGGAAACTGGGAAGCATATCTGCGTACGGAAAGGCTGAAGCCAGGAAATTTATAGTTACATAACAAAAAAAGTATAAAATGCATAGAACCAATGTAGCATCCATTAAAATATTATCACCATATCAGGTGCTAGTACAGCACCCGTTAACATAAGCTTTGTAAAGTTTGGTGTTAGTACAACATCCAGTAAAATAATGTTAGATGTATGTACAGTAACAGGTACCATAATAACCCTGCTAGGTGATCTTAACCTACTCTACTAGACTATTAGAAAAATAACTTGCTCAAAATTGTTTATTTTTGGAGTATCAGTCAGAAAGAAAAAAATATTTATTCTAGATTTATTGATACATTATATAAATTTCTTAACTTGGTATAAGTTAAAGAAGATGGGCAGATTCTTTACATACGCCATGGAAAAATAGTCACACACACACACACACACACACACACACACACACACACACACACACACACACACAGAGCAGGGAAGGCGAATCCTACAACTTTTCAATTAGAGATTTCGCCGAAAAATAGTTTCCCACAAAAACGAAAATACAAACGTCAATAACGTCAAACCGAAATCTCTAACCGACCCGAAACTTAACTATTTGGGTTAGCTTATTTTTGTTGTTGTTGTTGTTGTTGTGGGGCTTAACGCCATTTTTCAGCACACGATAGGCTATTCATGACGGCCAGTATTAATGGTGGAGGAAGAAACCGGGCTTATTTTTGTTACTTTATTTTTATACTTTGTGTTTTCGTTTTTTATGGTGGTTTTTATGTAACCGCTCACTCACTCTTTGTCGTCACACTCCCTGCTGCTGTGTCTGTCAATTAAAAATTTCATCGAGACCTATACGATATCGCGAACGAGGATCATGTAAATTTATCGTGATAAATCCGTGTGGGGTAGCTTGAGCTTTTGAGAAGAAATTTTTGAATTTAATTACATCCATATCCCTTGAACACCGAGTCTGATGAATGTTTCGCAGTGTATGTGGATCGACTGCATTAAACACAAATAAAATATTGCAGTTATCTCTGATTATTTGTGAATATCGCTGAGTAACATACATCAGTATTTGTGTCTGCCTCGGGAAAATATCCGAGCTAGATTTCATTGTTTGTATAGTATCACATCATCGTACACTACGATATTATTAATACATCCATAAAGATTATCCACAGATGGAGCTACATCAATATCGGTGATAAAATCAAAAATATCTTCATCAACGAACCGCTCCGGTGGCCTAGTGGTTAGAGCATCTGCCTCGGATGCGGGAGGTCGCGGGTTCGAACCCCGGCCGAGTGAAACCAAAGACTTTAAAAATGGTACTAACAGCTGCCTCGCTTGGCGCTCAGCATTAAGAGGTTAGTGTTAGCACTGGTCGGTCTGGTGTCAGGATAATGTGACTGGGTGGGACATCATGCCACATGTCTGCGGCATGATGCCCCAGTGCTAGACATCACTATAAACTGTCACGCTGCAGACATCGTAGAGATATGACTGAAATTGTTAAAGCTACGTTAAAATTCTAAATCACACACACACACACACACACACTTCATCCAACGACTTCGCTTCTTTATTAAAATCTTTAAGCACATCGTAGCATCGCTGATCATCTACAGATGGTGCCACTAAATACAACTTATCCCACTTGAGCTATCTCATTATCAGATTAAGCAACAATTGCGTCTTACCAGACCCAGATGGACTTATTATAATTGCTCTGATAGAATTTGGTAACGCTGCATGATGCTTGATTTGCTTTTGCTTTCGTGTAACTGAGAAATCCATGACATCCATGTTGTAGAAATATAATAAATAATATGAATTTATGTTGTGTTCGATGCAGAGCATCCACCCCCACAAGTGGATTAACAACAATAACAACAAAAAATAAAAAGCGTGCGCTTACAGGCAAGTGTGTAAAATGTGGTGCAAACAAATACAGTTTTCGTCTCGTACGAAGACAGGTGGTGGTTTCGCTGCTTCACTGGGAAAATTACTAGGAACTCCATGGGCTAAGTACCCAGAAGAAAAACATCTTCCTGGATATAATTATTGTGGTCCCGGAACCCAACTTGATATCCGACCTGACGAACGAGACCAACCAAAACCTGGAGAGTATCCAATAAATGAGATTGATCAAGCGTGCCACATTCATGATGTTGCGTATAAAAATAAAGATTTACAACGACATATTGCAGATGTGAAGTTGATTCATTCGTTAAATTCCATAAAAAAAAAATAAATCTCTCAACAAAAAACTTTGTAGCTTCCTAGTAAGATCTGCGATGAAAGGTAAACTAGTGCTAGGGGCTGGTAATTAATCATAGATAACTATTATAATGGAATCGATTTATTATAGCTCAAGAGGATATTGGAGAGGTAGAGCAGCGATCATTAAACTTGCTGATGCAGCAAATGTCTCGCGTTCTGTTGCTGAAAATTGGTTAGCACGACAGGCAATATAGCAAATTTATCTACCACCGCAAAAAAATAATTCAGTACGCACATTTTGATGTCAGCGATCCCAATGAAGTTTATCAAGCAGACATTTTGTTTTTACCTCATGATACTACAATAACACGTAGACGTCAAGTACGCATATACAAATACACGTTAACTGTCGTTGACGTTGCAAGTAGATATAAAGAAGCAGAACCACTATCAACAAAGACAGCAAATGAAGTTGCATCTGCGTTTGAACGAATTTATCGACGAGGGCCCTTGCGATGGCCACAGCTGCTACAGGTTGATCCCGGCAAAGAATGTTCTGGTGCAGTAACATCTCTGATGAAACAACATAACGTCAAAATCAGACGAGGGCATACCGCAATTCATCGCGATCAGGCAACCGTTGAGCGATTTAATCGAACACTTGCTGAATGATTATTTGGATATCAGTATGCGCAGGAAATATCCTTGAATAAAGTTCAGAAAGACAAAAGATCTCGTGAATGGGTTGCAAGGTAATATAACTATAAGATATTTATATGTACCTGGTGAACTTGAAGGGGGTAAAAAAAGAGCAACTGATCCTATTTGGAGTGTGACCACACATAAAATTTCCAGCGTGGTAAGATCCACAGGTAGACCTGCAATCTACAAACTAGATTTAACTGCTCCTCAGCGTGGATTTGTACAGGAACAATTACAAGTGATTCCTGAAGATACACAATTACCACCGCCTTCACTTCTGTAAAAGCAGAACACTAGCACCCCTACGTTGATTACACTCAAGGCAGGCCACTATCACATTTTCACGTGTGTTACCGAGATTACTATTAATTCTATCCATGGTGAATTGTCTTGGATTATTATTCGAATACTGCCACATCATTACTGTATTACAGCTCGCACAATGATTATTCTCTCGTTGTTTCATTGTCATGATAAACTCAAAATCAAGATCAAGTCACATTTATTTTTTTGTCAGATCGCTTATAACCAGCCAATTTTTTCTTGACAACTTCGTTGTTAAATACATCATTGCAATTGATATCAGTGATTTCCTCGGTCATTACGTTATCTATGATAACCCTCCTCATCTGAGATATTTTTCTGACTCTCGAAACTGCTAGATAAACTAAATTTGACCATTCGATCCGATCATCGACAATCCAAATATTTGTATCAGAAATAGTTAATCCCTTGACGAATAAATCGTTATAGCATATCCTAGAGCCCACGGAGTTTTGTCCATCGTCAATGCGCTCTCAGCAGCACTCACAGGAACAACAACAATATCATTAAGAACGAGTTTTTGTTTCTTATTAAATCCAGGGATCTCAACTTCAATATTTTGTTTGCGTGTGTCTGCTGGTCGATAACATAATGGAACAGGTAGATTTAAAATCTTTTCTTTATGTAACAGAAATAATTCTTGCTGAAGTGTATCACGAATTATCTTCCGCCTTGCAACTATCAAATCATCAGGTTTCCATAAATTCCAAAAATCATTCATCGTAGTCTCTGGAATTACTTCACGCATTATTTCACATTGAATCTTATCTGGCTGCAGTCTGATCAATCTTTTAAATTCTTTCAGTGGTTCATCAATAGCTCTATGATCATCAGTTATCTCCTCATAATAATCTACGAACTTTTTCAGCCATTCGTGCGGAGATGTTTCAACAAAAGGCGATAGCTGACCATGATCACCACACATGATAACAGCAGTATTTCTCGTTAACAACCAATCAAGAAATATTTTTAATATTTCCAACGATACCGTACAAATTTCATCCCAAATAATCATCTTAGGGATATATTTCTCACCCATTCGTTGTGAAGTCCATTCATCTCCCTTCCATCGAAAGAAACTGTGATTCGTTCATTTTTCTGGCGAGTCTATGTGTGGGTGTCAAAACAATCATATCAACACAGTACGATGTACTGCGACGAAATAATTCAATCGACGTGTTATTTTACCGGAACCTCCAGGTCCATTGACTTAAACAGTCTTATGTCTGGTCACTGGATCATATACTGACGGAGCTGATAAAAGTTTTGACATCTGTTTATTTTTAATATTAGATTCAACGTCGGCAGAGTCAGAATAACTATCTTTTCTCGTTTTATTCTCCATTCGCCCCATGATGCATCATTTCCAATTTTTAACTGTGTGATTCTGCGTTTTTTTATTGATATAAAATGATTCTGTTGCGACTCTAACCGAGGTATCAGAAAATATATTTATCAACGATGATCAGTTTATCGAAATGTACGCGAGCATCAGAGATCTTAAATGAGTAAACTGTGGAGAGTCGCCTTCAGTGTAACTCACAATTGTACCTAATTTAGTTCCGTCCGATAAACTAACATTATTCCGACTTATAAATGTGCCTCTCTCTCTTGTATCAGCAATTATAAAATCGAGTTCAGCTTCGTCTATAATTAATCTACAACAATGTCGTTTATGTTCATATGATCCTCCTTGCGTAAATTTACCAATTATTTTCCTACCAAGATCCTTTGCGAATTTATACTCAAAATCAGTTATATCAGGATTTTCATGAGGGGAATATTTTTTTTGCTGTGGTAACCAAACTTGTTTTTGCGGATTATGATATAATTGCTTCACTTACAACCAACGATATTAATATTTTTACATCAATCATATATCGTAATAAAACTATTGGAGCGCAATTTTCTTTTCTCCGTATCCAAGAAAACTTCCAGGACAACATGCAACCATATCAGCCAGTATAACATCTTTGTGATCATATTTAGTATTCCATAATCCGCCATCTCCGTATTCGATACAACTGCGTTGGATATCTTCAAGAAATTCCAATCGTGTTGGTTTCCATGAATTTTTCTTCTGAGCAGCATGTGCAGCGACTGACGTAACGGTAAAACAATTACTGAGCAATCGTTCGATAACATCAGTATCGTTCGTGTATTTCAACGTAAGATTTTTCATTTCGTCGTGGAGAGATTCTGTACGATAAATATCTCCATTAGGCCGTACAAACTGATCATAGTTCACAGATTCTGAACTCTGAAACAACCACACAGATACAGGATCACTCTTAATGATATTTCTGATAAAATCAAACATATCACCATTATAGAATTTAACAGTTCAGTGGATATATCGCATAAACAACTGCTGTCACAGGATGTGCTTGTTCATAATAAGGTCTTTCAGTCCTAGTCATTATTCCTGGTTTCGAATTTTTATTTATCCTGAAAATATTTCCAGTGTGGCCTACGCGAACAGGATCACGTTTGTCGCGGTTAATCCATGTGTCGTCGTCTGTCGCGGAGGTATCTACCGCTCCGACAAATTTTATTCTAAAAATATATTTTCGTGCAACGTCGAGATAATTAATAAATGTCGCTGCTAGCTTGTCATTAATTGTAGCATCGACAACACCTTTGGTGTCGCGTACAATTCTGAATGTTGACCATACATGAGCTGCACCATCGTTGCGAAATTCTCTCTTGGCTTCACTGATACGATTGATTAGAGTTTTATTTGTTAAATCAACCAAAGTTCGCCTTGGTAGTTTAATGATATATATATGATTGAAGCAAAGAATAAATGCAAGTGGCTTATGATTGGTTCTTCACTTCCTTGTAACAGGGCATGCGTAAACGAATTCTGTGGATATCACACGCAAACTGCTCGTCGAGAAAGTCTAGGACCAAAACCGTCTTTGAAATGTGGTGTTGGGGTTAGAGGAGAAACGCAGCTGTGTGTGCAATGCGGTGGTAAAAAATAGAGAGCTGAAACGATATTATGGTAAAAAAAATAATACCGATGGAGTCGAATCTCCTATAAAAGCACTGAAGACTATCTCGTCAGATTTTCATCCCAACAACAAAATAATAATTTAGATAAGTAATATTATTATACAAATGGAGCAAAATGAATTTGTGAAGAATTATAAGGCATCTCTTGATGGTGTAATTAGGCACTGTCGACTGAAAAAACCAGTCGGTGTAGTTGATAATGCTGGTAATCTCAGATTTAGTGTTGGAAAAGAAAGACATTTATCTCATAAATTCATCGACGAATGTTTTCATGGATTGATCAAAGACGGACTTTTGATCGATCACATCAATGGCAGTAAACTTGATAATTCTTTATGTAATTTACAAACTTACACAGTCAGAAATCTGCGTGTGGAGGTACTGGAAAATATAGTAAAATTCCCAAAGTTGTTAAATCTGTGAATGCGGAAACTGGCGAAGAAATAATATTTCAATCAATGCATGCAGCTGAAAAATATTTTTATATTTGTATTCCTTTAGTACAACGTGTCGCAAATAATATAACCAAATCGGCTTATTTAAGGAAATATAAACAAAAAATACTATTTCAGTATCTCCATATTGCATTAGATGATGAAGGGAGATAACTCTGTCAAGCAAACGCTTTCTCTGGTAGAGTAATTAAGTAGCTGCCCCGCTGGTTGCTGCGTAATATATGTCTGCCGCGATTGTTTGTTTGGTTTTTTTGTGGTTTGTTTGCTGTTTCTCCACTGCGTGCAAATCCAGGTAAGTTATTTTTCGCACTTACAGGTAAGACAGGTAAAATAGTTTTATAGGAGTATATAATTGATCTGTATGTACTTTAACTCCCGAATGACATCCTGCAGAAAAATATATGCGATTAATAAATGCAGATATTTAATACAGTGTTTGAAAAATTGAAATAAATCCACACTGCAGTTTACAGCACTTGTGATTTATTAAGTATACTGATCACTTGTAGGAACTGCCCGTTAGGTAACTTCAGTATAAGTCACGCACCGTTTGCGTGTGCATAAAGGTAAGTTATTTTTAGATCTCCAAATAAGATAGCTGTACAGACCTACATGTACTTTAACTCCCGGATGACATCCTGCAGAAATGTATATGCGATTATTGAATGCAGGTATTTTATACAGCATATTGTATAAAATATTTAAGAAATTGAAATAAATCCACGCTGCAGTTTACAATAATTGTGATTTATTCAGTACATTGACCGCACGTAGGTTGCCTGTTTATCCAGCATGGGTAACTTAATAATAATTTCTGTAACATATATTTGTAAGGATGGGTCCGTGGCGCAGTATTAGAGTGGCGGATTCTCATACTCTAGGTCTAGAGTTCTATACCCATGACTGACACATCATCGATGGAGGTCGATAATCGCAGTTTTTCATAATAAGTGGGGGCTCCAGCCCCAACGGATTTCATGTACACCTCCTCACCACGTCGAACACGTGGTGGGTGTTGTTTTTCACTCACCTTGGGGTTTGATTTGGGGGATGTACATGAAATTGAAAGTGGAGCCTCCAAAATAAACAGCAACGTGATGTAACGCTCAATTTCTCTGAAGGGTACCCCATACAAGGACATTCAGAAAGAATGTCGCCAGAAAGAAAATTTTGAAGGGTGTCCCATACAGAAAAGCATCAATGAACGGACCCTTAATGGAACAGCAAATACTGGCAAATGATTTTGTAGCGCTACAGAAACGGAAATGTGATATACACCAGCAGCTGAGTACAGATTCATTAAGTTATTTCAACAAGCCATAAAACAATCTCTACTTTATATCGATGATGAGGATATTCGAAAATTTGTTTCAGTCGCAATCGCGATGGAGAAAATTAGATCAGAGTTATCACGCGAATACGAGACAAAAAAGATCATGAGTTCACGTGTGCGACAGATGAAAAAATTTGTGATTGTTAAAGTCACTGACGAAAGTCAAGGATTATGAAAATGGCCCAGATTCAGATTATAATATTTATTCTGATTCAGATTATAATATTCTGATTCAGATTCATATTATAATTTTTATTTTTATTTTGATACAGTTTCAGATTATAACTATTTTTATTCTGATAATAATATTTATACAGAATCAGATTTTTATTCTGATTTATTTTTGATTTTTTGTCAAGAGATATTGTTTTTTGAGTTCCATTTACCCTATCGATTTTCAGAATTTAGTCTGATATTGATTTTTTGATTTGATTTTTAGTCGGGTATTTACCCCATCAAATTATAAAATCTGAATGATAATCATGATTTTGAGTACCATTCACCCCATCAAAATTATGAAATCTGGACGATAATCATTAAAAATAAAATTTTCATTATAATGATATTTTTGTTGTTGTTGGTCAGTCAAATAACAATATTTTATTGTTTCAGCGTAATTTTATCACCATTAATACAATTTCGAGTAAGCTTTCCCCAATCGATTTTCAGAGTTTAGTCTGATTTTGATTTTAGTCGGATATTTACCCCATCGCTTTTCAGAGTTTAGTCTGATTTTCAGTAAAAAAATAAAATTTCTTTATAATATTTATTCTAATTCTGACTCAGATTATAATATTTATTCTGACACAGATTCAGATTATAATATTTATTTTTATTCCGATTCTGATTTAAATTAAGATTATAATATTTATTTTTATTCAGATTATAATATTTTTTTATTCTGATAACAATATTTATTCAGATTCAGATTATAATATTTATTTTTTATTCTGATAATAATATTTATTCTGACTCAGATTCAGCTTATAATATTTATTCAGAATCAGATTATATTTATTCTGACTCGAAAATATTTTATTTTTATCTTTTTGTTCTCATTTAGATTATAATATTTATTCAGATTCAGATTTTTTATTTTTTTCCATTAATTGAGAATTTTCTACTATATCGATTACATCATCGATAATCTTACTACTAAGTTTGTTTAGACAATAATAACACACCATCAATTGTTGTGCCTTGGTTAGTTTTTCTATCTCTGTAATTATTCCATCCATTATATTATTTATGTAATTTAATTTGAGAAAAGATCAGTCACGATCTCATCTACAAACTTATCGTCAAAACTTCATACCGTAAATCAAGTAAGTGTCCGGCCTGGTCAGTAAGTCTAAAATGTATTCGTGACAACAGCGGATTATCACATCGCAGATAAACCGGATTAACGGGCACTGACACAATTAAAAATCCAGGGACTACTTCGGGGGTAAATGAATATAGGATATATCCCTGTTGTGCTTGACTGGATGTTTCAGTATCTACTCGGTAACTTCCATTAATAGCATCACACACCAAATTAACTGTGATCATTCATGTGATGTTGACAATACCCGGTGATATATGACGACCACCGCTCTCTGGATCATTGCTATGTTTGAGAATATTCGCCGGAGAGAATATTTTTCTCCATGCGGCAACAGCCCGTTTAAACCACTCATCAATGATAGCATCGATGTTTTTCTTCATATCGCCGACGTTAAATTCTGGTATTACAAAAGTTGGTAATTGTTTTTCTGTTATCGCGTAGTGTCTGAGAAACAAGTGTCTAACCGTTAATTTTCCGCCTGGACGAAGATCGGCTAAATTATTAGCGGTGGCAATCGCTGTTTCAACGACGAATCGACCAACATACTAAAGGTCAAATATGACTCGATTCAGATGTTGCATTGCTGTAATAAATTGTTGTTTCAGATTATCGTTTGGATACTATGTGCACGTAGTTGGTCAACAACTGTCGCAGTTGGGCGATTACACGAATGTATTCAGGTTTAATGGAGTCGGAAAATGATTTAAGCAATTTTCCGTTGACGGTTGGAGGACCTCCGGTAATGCTGATGGTGAAGAAATAATAGTGCGTTTCACTACCATCAGGATGATATTTTATCACACCTTCCGCTGGATTACTATCTGCGTCAACGGGTTTATGGTTTTCCAAATTCTGCCATATACCAGTTTTTCTGTATTCTGGAACTGACATAAATATTTTCTTGTCTGTGGTGAAATCATTACGTTTAGGTTATGATGGTCCTTGATAAACAGGTGCTACCTCTAGCCATCCTAATACGGTTCTGATCGATGATTGATATATATCTACGGCGTAGTCAGGTGTTGATATTTCTATCGCAGCTGATAATATTGGCTCATGAACTGTAATAGCTATTTTGGATTCTTTTCCTGTGATAGATTTAATTCTGCGCTGGAACTCATCATTGATCTGTTCGATTTGATAACTGCCCGTAGGAATACCTACAACTTGCCAATCGGGGGTTCCATCGGGGTGATTTTTTATAAGAAAACACTAACGAATTATTCGCGGGCAACCCACCGAAAGATTTTGATCTAATATTTGGTCAGCTGTAATATACTCGCAATTGTGTTAACGCTATTTCTTTGGCTGGAATTGCCGTTGGAAAGATAATGTCGAATTCAGGATTAGTTGAGCTCGTTGATATCGTCGTAGTTGTTGGCGGTGTTATATTAGCGACGATTTGTTGGAGGAGTTCTTGTGGCGTAGTTATTTTATTATTTACTTCCTGATTTAAATTAAGGTGACTCTGTCCTTATTCCGACAAGGAGGTTTGGTTTCCAGTTGCCAAACCGGAGGTATCATGGTAAACCTTAATCATTTCTGCGAATTCCTGATCTGATATTATTCCATCATTGAGCCCTGATGATATCAGCGATAATAATTTAGCATGCGCATGTGTTGCCGCTGATAGTAATATTGTATATTTGTATAATTTATTAGCCGCACACGTATATATCTTTTTTGAAATTATATTAAGAATATCAGCAACACCGGTTATAACTGCAACACCAATTCCTATTACTGGTGCTATTATGTATGTGGCTGATAATGATCCGACTATAGTTGCTGTTTCAGCGACTACGGCAGATGCAGAATATACAATTATGTCATTAACAAAACACGTCTACGGTATTTTTTATTTTTACTGTGTATTCATCAATGATTTTTTTTAGTTGGGTCTGTAACAAACACACTTGCTCGTATCTGAATTTGTTTACAACATTTATATCGGACGTTAGTGAAATCGTATAGTCTAAAGTACTAAGTAATCAACTGAGGTGTTTCAGCTACAAATTCCAGACACCACCAGTAAGACGCTGTGGTTAATTTTTTGTCAGATGGTTGCATTACAAAAGTTTCTTCAACCGCTTGATTTAACACAATAGACACGGTTCCAGAAACATTATCGGTTGAATAACGCCATGGATACGTGGTAAATATCATAAATTTTGCAGCGCTGAACACGGGCAGCCTATACATACAAGTGACTACCGCGGTATGTTTGATAGTGTTATTTTGCTGTGTCCATGTTGATGATCCTGATGATACTGTGTATACCACGTTGATGATCTGCTTTTGAGGAATTTTAATCAGACTAATATTCTTTAACGATATCAGGAATTCCACTGATAACATCTTCTAGTATTTTTTCTAATATCATCAATATTCCTCTGCGCTATCGTGATTAGCTCTGAAAATGATTTAGGATCTTTGTTAACACCTGATTGTCGATTAATCGTTTCAATGTCTGAGATAGCTGTTTTAATATCGCCTAGTTTTGTGTTAATTTCAGAGAGTTTTACGTCAACAAACAATGGATTTTCAACGAAATCATCTGCGATTTTACTAAGTTTTTGAAAATTTTAACGAGTATTTAAAAACATATTTACATGAACGTCATATTCAGATCGGAGCGTGGTTAATTGTCATTGATTGTAGTATCTTTATCATCTACATATTTCTTTGTTGCGGCATCTTCATCACTTGTTGGTTCTCTTAAAACAACAATTTTATTTCCGTTCATGTTGAGAACACCTGTCATTGTATCACTGGTGGATCGTAAACGATCAGCAACACTTTTTATAATTTCATTTCTGATAGTTGCGATTGATACATTTGAGTCTCTGATTCTACCGCCGTCAGTAAATATTGGAATGTTATCCGTGGTAGCACCAAGAACTCTACGAATTATGTCGATCCACCTAATATTACCCGTATTTAAAACACCGTATTTATCCTGAAAAATAACAACTTCATCCCGTTCAACTCCGGAGAGGTTCATAATCTCAGCAAGATCATCTCTAGTAGCATACTTTGATAAATCAATATCATCTTTTTTCTTGTCTTTGATAGAGGATCTTCCATAAATATCAACCATTATACGATTAGTAATTATTTAAAACAGAACTCGTGTGCGTATGTACAACTTTATGAGGTGCATCGGAAGATTTTGAAATAGCATGAGTACAGCAAGTGATTCATGGCCACATATTGGCGGATCAGTTATTGTCTGTTGGTCATGTTGAATACCATATAATACCGATTTTATCGCTGTTGACATATTTTAAAAATCCCTTCGGTGGTGCCAGTCCATAGGAATCAAAATAATTCCACGTGGATCAATTGTGTACACAACCCAGTGAGTACCTGGACCAGAACTTCCATCGAGATTAATGATACCGGTCTCAACACGATTTGGTTATTTTGGTAATTGATCACGCATAAAAACACCTCTGAAGTTTTTTTTATATTTAATCGCTCAACAGCATTAAGTAAATCAAAATTGGACATGGGAAGTATCAAAGATGTGTCCCGGAAAGTCTTAGACCTTTCCCTTTTTTGGAAGTTTTTATTCCTTTTCCTGTTGCTTTCTTTAATGCCATCCCAGCGGCAGTTCCAACAGCACCAAGTGCAGCTGCTTTTTCAACAGATGGGGCTGCAGCGGTTGACAACGCTGGTATAGCTGCTAGAAGTGGAAATATACTACCCGTCTTGGCAATGTCGCTAATGGCACCCGCAGACAGATCAAGTCGTACACCGGTCTTTGATTGTTTGGCGTCATTGAAGTGCCTGAGTTGACGTTCTGTCAGTGATAGTTTCTTTTGACCACCTGCGAGCTGTCCGCGTTTCAGTAATATTTTTATTCCCGAATTCGTTTTTGATACTGATTGTAGCTTTCTAATCTGACCAGGAGTCAAAGTAACATTTAGGTGATTATGACATTATAATATCATGAGTAATTTAATTACTGATTATGAGTGATCCAGTTACATGTTTTCTACTGGGGCATCAATGACTCTCATTCGTCCACAAACACCTTCAAGCAACATTGTTTTATCTGAGAGTATAACAGCGATTGCTCTGTAATCAGCCATAGCGCTCTTGCCACAAGAGCTCGAAAGTGTATCTCAGCGACAAATTGCCTAACTAAATCCAAATGTTCCAGTGAGAAATAATAGATCGGATACAGCGTTGTAAAATCTAGTTGTGATATTTGTAGACCAGAATCAATATTTTGATCACGTCCCATGAATGTCATTAAACGATGATATACACGTGGAACATGATTATTTTCAAAATTTAATAATATAGCTTCGGATGGTTCTTGATGTCCATTTATCCTCAGTGACACCAAGTTTCTCAAATATCATTGTGCTTCGTGTTTGTGAGTTTACTCGTGCAGGATCTTGGAAAGCAACAAATATATACCGCGGCGCAGAAACACCCTGCTGTGATGCTATTTGCCATGTGAATAAACCATTAATTTTACTTTGAATAGTGTCTGTGGTCATCGGCAACCATGATAATGTTGATTTACCACCTGAGTCCATAAAAGAGAGCAACCGTTGTTCTTCAGGGAGTGATGGAGTCATTGTTGGCATCCACAATGAAAGTTTTGTCAGTATTGCTTTACCTGCGTCACTGATAGGGCGCCAGATTGCATCATCGTCGGTAGCCTTTCTTACAAGTACAACTGTATGCTTGGCTCCGAAAATAACGTTTCTGACATTTCTGCAAAATCCAAAGATATGTGACAGTGGAATTGCACATGAATATCTTCTATTTCCATCTTTCAGCATTGATCGACGTCATGTGAATCCTAAGTTGAATTCTGGATTAGCACCATAAACCACAGGCCACACATCAGCGTCAATGTTGTCGGCATTGTTTCTTGGTCGTCTTACATTATACGGTCTGTTGTCAGGGTGGTCAGAAGTATCCTTCACAAACATTATTGACAGGCCAGCTGATCTTGAATAATCATGGCTGTATCTTGCAAGGCCAAGTATCGTCGTGCCAACGTCGACGTTCTTTCTGAATCGATTCAATATTTCTTCCGTCAATCATGTATATGGCGCTGTCGAACAACGCCATAATGCCATTATTAACAAAACCGACTCTAACATCAGCTAAATATTCAGTTTTATGTTTTTAAAATTTCACCTTCTACTTCAATAAATGCTTCAGAGGGTAAGAAATATCTGCTTGTCTCCTGAACTTGCAGCTCAATTCGCCCATATGATTTGACTGTCGTGCGTCATAAGAATAATATTGATAATCACGTATCGATTCATCTTTGAGAACTGGTGCGTCCATGTCGAATACGGGATCAGATACACGTTTCAACATTTTATATTTGTTATCGTCTAACACGAAGAACACTTCCTGCTATCAGACTAGCAGTTATATTTTCTTTCTTTTTCTGACATGGGTACACCAGCCAACTCTGCTAGTTTTTCATTCGCAGCTTGATTTATTATGTTACTAACATTTGCAGGCATAACGTCTGTGCTGGGTAATTTTACTGGCTGAGGTTTTACTGGCTGAGGTTTTCGTCGTATTAATCGTGCTAGTCTGTCTTTGATTGCTGAGAATGCTTTGCCGGCAAGATCACCAACAACACCAATACCTTTATCACGAACAACATCAATAGCTTTCACCCCCAGTTGCTTTGCAATCAGTATTGCTTTTGGAGCTATCCTTCTGAATAAACCCTGAACAACATCACCGAGTCTATCTCCATAGAACGCTTTGTGTACTGGTAATCGCGAATTTATCACCCTGACCATGGTCGGTCCACGGTGAGCAGTATGTATGATCATCTTATTTTCTTGTCACTGATCTAATTGTATACCCTTAATCACTGTGGTAATCATCGGCGATTTCATCGATGAGGGATCGATAAACATTAATATCCATGATACCACCTGTACATAATCTCTGGGGAATTATTACCGGCTCGTTTTCCTCCAATGAGGATTTCTGATCGTTCGACATCGGCAAGGACGTTATCGGGACATAGAGTAATAAGACCACTTCCTCGAGTAGCAATACCACTTCCAGTTACACCAGGGTCAGGTGATGGTTGTCTCTTTCGTCGAGACCTCGGCTCTCTTGATGAACGTAATTCCTGTCTAATATCTTCAAATTCCAAATCTTCTTCTTTTTATTTTCTTAATCGTTCGGCCTTTTTAAGTTTCGACTTCATTTCTTCTTCTTCTTCTTTCCTTTTCTGTATTGTTTGTCTAATATACTCACCTACTGCCTGGTTAAAAATGTCAAACTGATTAACATCTTCCTCAGATCTGATTTGCGGAGTATCAGTAGCAATGCAATATACATCCCTAATCCAATCAGCAGATCTCATATTTTTTATATATTCGGGTTTTACATATTTGTTTCTTTCACGATATCCAAACGCGGCAATATTCAGTAATTGGGTTGGGTCCTTGATAGCGGCAAGACCTTCAGACGTGAATTTATCTATGATGTTAGTTCTGCCTCTTAGCGGAGATTGTGGTCGAACTTCAGGTTGTGGTTGAGGAGGTTGAAGACGACCAGCAATATCAACAGGCAAAGTTTCAAGAGCTTTTTGTGTTGCCTCAGATGCTGAACCAATTTTCTTTGTTGGTCGACAATTAGTTTAAATAACCGTTCTGTACCCTCTGTAAGTTCCATCTGAGACTCCTGACGCGCTTGTAGTTGTTGCTTGACAGAATCACGGACGGGGAGATATTTCTTAATTGCCTCTAGTCGCTGTCGAGCTAGTTTAGCTGTGTGAGATTCCATTATTGATTTAATCATGATTTAATTAAGCCACTCCCACACAGCAGCAGGGAGGGCGACGAAAAAGAGCGAGTGAGCGGTTACATAAACAAACATGCCATAAAAATCAAAACCACAAAAGTAAACAAAAAATAAATTTAAAAAAATAAGCTAACCCAAATAGGAAAGTTTCGGGTCGGTTCGAGACGTCGGTTTGACGTTATTGACGTTTGTATTTTCGTTTTTGTAGGAAACGTTATTTTTCAGCTAAATATCTAACTGAAAATTTTGTAGGATTCGCCCTCCTTGCTGCTTATATATATAAAAGGTCGAGGTTTAAGACTGCCAGGAACTCCCCATTTGTAGTACAGTCGAGCCGCGAGCCGCTCAGATCTGAGACTACCGGGGACACTTTGCTAAACATGCATCCCACGTCCAATTTTGATTTACTTGATGCTGATAAAAAATTAAACATCAAAAACTTCAGAGGTATTTTTATGCGTGACCAATTACCAAAATAGCCAAACAATGTTGAAACTGGTATCATTAATATTGAGGGAAGTTCTGTTCCAGGTACTCATAGGGCTGCATATGCAATTGATCCACGTGAAGTTGTTTATTTTTATTCGTATGGGTTGGCGCCACCAAAAGAATTTTTAAAATATGTCGGCAGATTTCAAAGTACTCCCGTCTGGTATTCAATATTACCAACACAGACAATAACTGATCCGCCAATATGTGGCCGTAAAGTACTCGCTGTGCTCGACGCTGTGTTAAGGTCCCTAACATCGCCTCATAAAGTCGTGCACGAGTACACAAGTGGTCGTTTTAAACAAGTCTTAGTGTAATATACAATGGTAGATTTTTACGGAAGATCTGCTAAAGGCAAGCCCCAAGGTGATGTATCCAAATATGCAACACTTGACGAGGTCAAGGATGAGTTTGCTGATTTTTTGCGTCTCGCAGATGTGGACCAAAATGAAGTTGTTGTTTTGTTTTTTTTTTCAGGATAAGCAAGGACAATTAAAGACGAGCAATATCCCGCTGACACATATTATTCTGCGGGCTCCAGACGCGACCGAAGATAACTTAGCGGTATTTACTAAAAACGGTAAAATTAAAAACTCGGAGGAATCAATTCTAACATTCATGAGAGATTACTGGACGAATCAGAAGAATTGGAGATATTATGTATGGCGATCTTAACATGAGCAGAAATACAATTATTAATGTGAGAGAACCAAAAACAGATGATGATGTGGCAACAAAAATAAATACGTGGACAACAATGACGCCACGATCGAAACTGAGATCAGTAAATACGTTGCTAAAACTGGTGATGCAATGACTGGCAATCTCAAAATGCCGGAAATAGCATTGCTAATTTGAGAGAACCAGAATCAAACGATGACGCTGCAAAGAAGAAATACGTCGACAATAGTATCATCCTGATGATGGCCTCGTTAATCATAATCAATGATGGAATGGCCACATTTAGATCGGAATATGTATCCGCGTTTACAAATTTTCGTAGAAACACAAATAGAAGCATAAATGATTTTTTTGGAAATCCAGCAGTCATCGGGATTATGCATTCTGACATCAAAAAGATTACCGATGGTGTAGTACATACTGTAGCGTCTGGATCGGCATTATGGACACCACTCAATAAATCCATGGCATGTATACATTCTCAGTAATCGGTGTTACAACATTTACAATATCTTCCACGATATCATGGTGTTATCCAGTAAACGGATCTTCTGGGTCTGTGTTAGTGATATTAGAGCAAAACGACGAGGGAACATTCGTGGTGGAGCCCGAAGAAAAAGGCTTAGGTGTGTTGTAATATTCGTCACCAACATGCCACCTGCTTAAAGTGTTAGGAATCTACATAATGAATCAATCGATGGACGTTCAACGGTTTAGATACGAGCAAGTATATTCCTGGCATACCCAACTGAAAATATCATTAACGAATACTCAGTAAAATAAAAAAAAAATACCGCAGACTTATCGTTGTTACTGACATAATTGTATATTCGGTGTCCTCCGTAATTCTGGAACAGCAACGGTCATCGGCGCATTATCAGCCACATACATAATAGCACCAGTAATAGGAACTGGTGTTTCATTTGTAACCGGTGTTGCTGGTATTCTTAATATTCTTAAAGCTTAATATGTAAATTTTGCAAAACGCAATATTGGACTACTTTTCTTAAGAACAGCATCCTGCGCTTGCATTGCTTGACATACATGCCTTTCTAAGACAAGAGGAGAGAGATATCTACGTGCGCTGCTAATAATTACATGAGTATACAACGTTGCTAACAGCGGCAACACGTTCACAAGCCAAATTATCATCGCTGATATCATCAGGTCTCAACGATGGAGTGATATCAGATCAGGAATTCGAAGAAATGATTAAGATTTCCTATGATGCAACTGGAAATCCAAACCCCGTTTTCTCAGACAAGGACACTGTCAAGGACAAGGACAGGGATTTAGAACACTGATTTAAATAATAATGTCGCAAAATAAATAATGTCACAAACTCAAACACTGCGATTGCTAGAACAAATCGTCGCTAATCCAACACCACCAACAACCACGATTATATCAGCGAGCTCAACCAAGCCTGAGTTTGACGTTATCTTTCCAACGGCGATTCCAGCCAATGAAATAGCACTAGCACAATTGCGAGTGTATCATAGCTGGCCAAATATTAGATCAAAGTCATTCGGTGGGTTGCAAGCAAATAATTCACAGGTATTTGCGAATAAAAGTAAACCTGATGCAACCCCCGATTGGTAAGTTGTTGGTATTCCTACGGGCAGTTATCAAATAGAACAGATCAATAATGAATTCCACCTGAGAATCATATCTAGCACAGGAAAAGAATCCAAGATCGCTATCACGGTTCATGAGCCAACGTTATCAGCCGCGTTAGAAATATCGACGCCAGATTATGCCTTTGATATATATCAGTCGTCGATCCGAACTGTGTTAGGATGACCGGAAATACAACCTACTCCACCTTCAGCGTTACTAGAACCTCAAAAATCCGATTATACCTCTAGCGAGAGCAGATACTGGAAAGTAATTCCAGATAACAAAACATGGAATCTGATAAAATATGAGCTAGAATTCAATCTTGGATTACTAACCATGTACAGCGAAGGCGGAGAATGTTTCCTTGACCTGATATGGAACCGTGAATAAAACAGATATGTTGAAGATAATTTCAAATATCATTTCACAGTCAATAATGCTGAGCACAAACGAATGAGTGACAAACTACGCCAATCATTCGCGAAATATATAAATGAGTACCCGATGCAGAAGACACCAGGAATGAAATTATCAGTCAAATAAAACATTAGACAAAGTTAACATTGGATTTCAAGAATTATCATCGGAAACTTTTGCAAGGGGTAATTAATACCACCAATGTCTCGTATAAATAACTCTTCCTGAACAAATATTCGTTGTCAGACGCAGATTTATCAACGTTTAAAATTCAGGGATTTAACGCCTACGAACTAACAAAAACCGTCTACAATATCATTGATGAAAACTACCCCAAAATTATCGGCGCTTGGAGAAAAATATTCCCACCGGCAAACATCCTCAAGTACAACAATGAACCATGTGGTGGAGGTCATCATATTTCACCAGGTGTTGTCAATATCACATCACCGATATCAGTCAATCTTGTTTGTTATGCTATCGATGGTAGCTATCAAGTAGATCTTGAAAAATACAGTCAGGCCCAGCAGGGATATATTTTATACACATTTACCCCTCAAGCCCCCCCCCCATTTTTGATTGTGTTAGAACCTGTTAATCCGGTTTATCTACGATGTCATAATCCGGTGTTGTCACGGATGCATTTCAAACTTAGTGACCAGCGCGGATACCTTCTTGATTTGCGAAATGAATCTTTGGCGGTGACTTTGTATCTAAAATCCTGACAAAGTCAACGAGTAAACAAAATTCTTATAGTAAATAAATCTGTTTCTTAGTTTCTTGGTGGTTATGTCAAACATGAAAAAATAATTATATGTGTGGTATTATATAATGTACAAACACACGAGAGTTTTTGTATACAACAAAGATGTACTCGAAAGTGACGTCAAAACAATCTTGACACTTCCCCACACAGAAAAGTTTGGTGTTAATATACTTATTGATGATTATGGCAATGAAAATTTTTTGTTAACGCAGGAACAGTTAAATGATCTGCAACGAGAACATATTATTACATCTGTATGCGACAGGGATAAAATTCTGAATTACGCACATTCTTGCTTTAAACGGTCGAAGGTACAGGAAATACTGTATGGGTTGCCCGAAAATTAAAACTACCCAACCTCCCGACAAAAAATACTATATACACCGCCAACAATACACTGTCACAATTTTCACTTTGTTTAGATGTTACAACATTCACTTTCATAACTTTCACTTTCACAATTCGGTTGTTTACGATCATACATAATTTTTCAACTGTCTTACACGCACACTCAGTCTTTTTTGTTTCGTATTCGCGTGAAAACTCTGATCTAATTTTTTCTATCGCGTGTGCGAGTGGAACGAATTGTTCAGCTTGTTTATCATCACATACAAAAGCTAGTGATTGTGTCATTGCCTGCAGAAGTAATTTAATAAACCTGTATTCGGCTGCTAGTGTATATCTTCCTTCAGGTTCTCGTTCTTGCAGCACTTCAAAATCATTTATGATTTTTTTCAGGATAAGTTGATCAGAAAGTTGTATACCCCCACCTCCAACGGTAGTGGGGGCACGTAATATTTGAATTGCAGAAATAATCGCATTAATAATTTCGTGATTTATTATATAATGAATATCTGTTTAAATAAAAAAAAATTTATTTGCATTCTCAATTTTTCCGGAATGCATGGACGGCACAACACACATATTATATACAGTATTTTATACATGTTTAATTCTAACGGACGGCACAACACACACTCTTAATTCTATCTGAACTTGTATAGACGGCACAATACACATACTTAATTCTAACGGACGACACAACACACAATCTTAACTATAGTAGCATATTTACAGCATTAAGCTGTTTACAGCATTAAGCTATTTACAGCATTATCTACATATCAAGCTATTTACAGCATTAAGCTGTTTACAGAATATTATATACATAAACTATTTACAGCATTATATACAAATTCAAATTTAAACCACCACCAGGGGGCCCTTTTCTACGTTCAACAGATTTATGCTGATAACTGGAATGTTTTGCACCCCCCAAAAAAAAATCAACTCCGGGAGAGTAGAAAATAGCACCCGCCACGTTGTTGACATGGTGGGGAGATGTACATGAATTTTCAGTTATCATTATATTTTTCTGTTGAATTTCGAACTTTGGGCGCGGAGACCCAATTATTATATGTTTCAGAAATTATATAAAGTCACCAATACCTGGAAATCCAAAAATATCTAACCTAAGGGGCGTGGCTTATTTTTATCTGTGTCTGTTTTTCTCTTTTCCCTGACTATTGTCCCTGACAAAGTCGGGGGGGGGGGAAGAACCTGACAAAGTCAGAAAAAGAAGGATAATTTTTTTTAAAACACAAAAGAACAACCAAAAGAATAATTTCATGCATAAGTGGAAGTAGTTATAAAATACAAGCGAGGTTACTCATTAATCTCTCTACAAGTGGAGGAAGCTTTACCTGACAGAGTTATTTCCCTTCATTGAATTTTTCATGGTAAAATTCAGAAGTGTTTTTCTGTTCTACTTCATCGTAAAATTCAGGAGTGAGATGCTTAAATATTATGCTTTGTTTGTATTTCTTTGAAAATTTTGATTTGGTTATTTTATCTGCGACATGATGTACCGAAGGTGGAGAAATACAGAAATATTTGGCGGCTGCATATAGCGATCGAAATTCTATTTCTTTCCACGTCTCTGTATTTATAGATAAAACTGGTTTTGGATATTTTTTAAATTTTCCAGTATTTCCATGTTCACAATTCTGACTCTGTGTAATAGCCCGCAAATTATTCAAAGAATTATCAAGTTTTTGACCGTTAATGTGATCAATCAAAAAACCTTTTTCAGTCAGACCATAAAAACATTTATACACAAATCTGTGACAGAGATATCTTTTTTCCTAATACTGAATATAAGATAACCGGCATTATTAACAGAACCGACCGTATATTTTTAGTTGACGGTTCCTAATTTTACACCGGCACGAGACGCTCATAATTTTTAGTGATGGGATGCTTCAAAAATTCATCGGCGTTATTTCCTTACTCCATTTATATAGTAAATGTTATTTGTCTAAATTATTATTTATTACTAAGAAAAATATATGGGATGCTAGCCCGAAAATCTAGCTAGATAATCTCCAGCATTTTTTTTTTATCTTGGAGATTGAAGGTTGACGATATTGGCGTTATTTTGTTTATCATAATACCGTTTCGAACCTCTATATTTTCTGCTTCCACTGTCAACATACAATTGCGTTTCCCCCTGACTCCTTTGTTACACTTCAAACACGGTTTTGGTCCTAGACTCACTCGTCGCACAGTCTGTAGGTTGTATCCACAGAAATCCGTTACACAAGACTTATTACAAGTTGCAGATCCAGTCATGAACCACTTGCAACTATTCCTATTAAATTAAAGTTTAATTTAAATATACTTTTACCTTAATTATATGACGGAAGAGTTTACAAGATTATCTGCGATCAAACCCTCTCAAGGGAGATTCGATCTTGACAGAATAACACCTGACTTTCCGAGGCTTGTTCTGGTTGATGTTGATCCTGATTTGCCAAATCAGACTCTAATCTATAGTATCCGTGAAGCCAATAAGAGTTTCGCAACGACGGTACGGCTCATGTGTGGTCAACATTCAGAGTTAGGCAAGATGATAACCCCCAAATTGATGCTGCAATGAATGACCAGCGAGCAAGGACAATTGTTAATTATCTCGACCAACATAATTTATCGCTATGGGAGACGACGCCGACTCCGTGACATGGATTATCCGTGACAAATGTGATTCTGTTAGAGAATCACACCACCCTTGGGGTTTTGTCACGTTAAATAAAATTTACAAACCAGGAATGTTGACTGGTATTGACAAACCATATTATGAGCGAGCATGCCCTGTGAGGTCAGTTGTTTATGCAATATATCCTCTGAATGATAAGCCTAGCGTTGATGACCTCCTGCCGATGAAAATTTCGACCTTGAATTGTGTTGCCGAAAGAGTCACAAAACATTTTACAAACGCGATACGTGGAAATGGTTAAACAGATTTACGACCAAAAACATAAATGAATGGCCTGAGCACGTTAGAGAAAATGGCGCTACGATCAGAGACGTTGCTGAGCTGGAAAAAAAATTAAAATTTCCAATAAGGGTGAAAACACTAACCGGCGAGATTTTGTACGAATCAAAATATTAATCAAAGGGAGCTTCGATAGAAATCGTTGATCATAACGCGGACGCGTAGACGTCGGACGTTACATATTTCCACGAACTCGAACTGTTAAATATTATGACGGTGATATGTTCGATTTTATTAGAAATATCAGCAAGAGTGATCATGTATCCGTGTGGTTGTTTCAAAGTTTCGAATATGGAAATTATGATCAATTTGTACGGCCTAATGGAGATATTTATCGTACTGAATCTCTTCATGACGAAATGAAAATTCTTGCGTTGAAATATACCGATAATATAAAACGATTACTCAGTAATTGACTTACCGTTCTGTCAGTTGCTGCTCACTTTGCTCAGGAGGAAAATTCATGGAAGCCAACACGGCCTGAATTTCTTGAAGATATACAACGCAGTTGTGTCGAAAACGGACATGGCGGATTATGGAATACTAAATACGTTTGTGAAGATGTTCTCTCAGCTGATATTGCTGCATGTTCCCCGGGAAGTTTTCTTGGAATGGGAGAGTGTTCTAAGTGTTTTAAAAGATTTGGACAACCAGCACACGAGATGACTAGAGTTGCAATAAATGGACATTTACCAAATTTCGATTTAACTGGATTTGAGTGTATTGAATCATTTGAATTTGCATCGGAGAACCTTCGTCCGATTGTGTATGTCTGGTTTGGTCGTCATTTTAACGAGTACGGTTGAGCTCCAATAGTGTTATTACGATATATGCTTGATGCAAAAATATTAATATCGTTAACCGTGAGTGAAGCAATAATATGGTATCGTCGACAGAAAAAAAGTTTGGCTACCAAAACCGGCTGTCGTTGAGAGATCTGTTCTCGATGTGATATTTGAGCGTAATCCCGATGCTGTAGAATACGAAATAAAACTTTGCAAAAGATCTTGGCAGAAAAATAACTGGTAAATTTACACAAGGAGGATCATATGATCATAAACGACATTGTACAAGATTAATTATCGACGATGCTGAGATCGATTTTATAATTGCTGATACAGCAAGGAAAATATATTTGTAAGTCAAGTAATGTTAACCTATCTAATGGAACCAAACTTGGCACAGTTGTGAGCTACATTGATGGTGACTCACCACAGTTTACTCATTTAAGATCTTCAATGATAGCGTATGTTTCGATAAACTTATTATCGATGATAAACAGAGTTCCTGATACCGCGGTTAGAGTCGCCACAGACTCATTTTATATCAATAAACAATACGCAGAATTGCTAAATGAATTACATGTCGGCGTTGATGCATCATGGGGTGAATGGGAAATAAAATGAGAAAAAATACTCAGTTATTCTGAATTTGCTGATTATAGATCTGAGGAAATGTATTATAAAGATAGTCAAATGTTACAACCATCATCAGTACTATTGGTATATGATCCCGTGGCCAGACATAAAACCGTTTATCTCAACGCACCTGGCGGTTCTGGTAAAACAACACGTGCGATTGAAATATTTCGGAACTTTGACATCATTATACTAAATCAGACTCACCGGCTTGCCAGAGAGATGAAAAAAGAGGAGTTAAGTTTCATACTTATCACAGTTTCTTTCAGTGGAAAGGAGATGCGTGGACACCTGAACAAATGGGTGAGAAATATATTCCTAAGATCATTATCTGGGATGAGATATGCACGGTATCCGTTGACGTATTAGAAACGCTCCTTGATTGGTTCGTTAACTCGAAACACTGCTGTTATTATGTGTGGAGATAATGGTCAACAACCACCCTTTGTCGGTGAATCTCCACATAGCTAGTTAAAAGAATTCGTGGATTATTATGAGGAAATACTTGATGATCATAGCTATTGATGAATCTCTGAAGGAATTAAAAAACCTAATCAGACTGCAGCCGGATAAGATTCAATGTGAAATAATGCGCAAGGTAATTCCAGAGACTGCCATGAATGATTTTTGGAATTTGGGAAGGCTAGCTGAATTCATTGTTGCAAGTCGGAAGATAGTTCGTGATTTACTTCAGCAACAATTATTTCTGTTACATAAAGAAAAGTTTTCAGATCTACCTGTGCCATTGTGTTATCGCCCAGCAGATACACGTAAACAAAATATTGATATTGAAATTCCAGGACACCTGACAGAGTCAGGGGTAGAACCAAGGAAACAAAAGCTCGTTCTTAACATACTGTTGTTGTTCATGTGGTTGTTGTTGAGAGCGCGTTAACGATGGATAAATGTCCATGGACTCTGTGATATGCTATAACTATTCATTTATAACAGGAATTAAATATTTCTGATACTAATATTTGGATTGTCGATGATCGTATCGAATGGTCAAATTTAGTTTATCTAGCGGTGTCAAGAATCAGAAGAATGTCTCATCTACGGATGGTTATCCTAGACTGTGCAATGAATAATAATCAAACTCAGAAAATCAACGACGATGTGCTAAGGAAACAATTAGCTGGTTATCAGCAGTGTGACAAAAATATAAACGTGACTTCGATCTTGATGTTAAGTTTATCATGACACTGAAACAACAAAATAATCACTGTACTTGCTGTAACACAGTAATGTTGTGGCAGTATTCTCCTAATCACCCACGACAGTTTACCGTGGATAGAATTAATAGTAGTCTCGGCCACACACGCGAAAATGTGATGCTGCCTATCTTGAGTATTATAGACGTCGAGGAGCTGGTGTCCTGCTTTCACAGAAGTGAAGGAGGCGGTAATTGTGTATCTTCAGGAATTACTTGTAATTGTTCAAGTACCAATCCACGCTGAGGGGCAGTTGAATCTAGTTTGTAAATTGCATATCTACCCGTGGATCTTACCACGCTGAAAATTGTATGTATGGTTACACTCCAGACTGGGTCAGTCGCTCTATTTTTACCCCCTCCCTCAAGCTCCCCAGGCTCATATAAATATCTGATAGTCACATTACCTAATACTGGTTGTTTTGAGAAAGAGTCATGTCGTTGTCGTTGTACTGGTATGTGTTTCTTCGAGATTGCATCGCTGGGGGTCATAGAAATTCCACGAGTAATTTCATTACTAACGCAGCTATCACACCTGGTAGTCTTGCAACCCATTCACGAGATCTCTTGTCCGCCTAAACTTTATTTAGGGACATTTCCTGTGCATACTGATATCCAAACAATCGCTCAGCAAGTGTTCGATTAAATCGCTCAACGGTTGCCTGATCGCGATGAATTGCGGTATGCCCTCGTCTGATTTTGACGTTATGTTGTTTCATCAGAGATGTTACTGCACCAGAACATTCTTTGCCGGGATCAACCTGTAGCAGCTGTGGCCATCGCAAGGGCCCTCGTCGATAAATTCGTTCAAACGCAGATGCAACTTCATTTGCTGTCTTTGTTGATAGTGGTTCTGCTTCTTTATATCTACTTGCAACGTCAACGACAGTCAACGCGTATTTGTATGTGCGTGATTCACTTCTACCAGTTTTAATAGTAGCATGTGGTAAAAACAAAATATCTGCCTCATGAACTTTGTTGGGAGTGCTGACATCAAAATGTGCGTACTGAATTATTTTTAGGTCGTGGTAGATAAATTTGCCACATTGCCTGTCGTGCTAACCAATCTGCAGCAACAGAACACGACACCTGCGGCATCAGCAAGTTTACCAATCGCTGCTCTACCCCTCCAATATCCTCTTGGGCTATAATAAATTAACTCCATTATTATAATAATAATCGGCCGACTAATTACCGGCCCCTAGCACTAGTTTACCTTTCATAGCAGATCTTATCAAAAAATTAGCAAGCGATTCTCTAAGAGATTTATATTTTTACAGATTTTAGAGTGTGAATCAACTTCACGTCTGCAATATGTCGGTGTTGTAAATCTGGATTTTTATACGCGACATCATGAACGCGGCACGTTTGATCAATCGCATTTATTGGATAATCTCCAGGTCTTGGTTGATCTTTCTCGTCAAGTCGGATATCAAGTCGGGTTCCAGGGCCACAATTATTATATCCAAGAAGATACTTCTCGCCAGGATACTTAGCCCAAGGAGCCCCTGGTAACTTTTTCAGTTAAGCAGCGATATCTCCGCCAGTTTCATGAGAGATGAATTTGTATTTTTTTATACCACATTTCACACACTTACCTGTACGTGCACGCTTTTTATTTCCCGTCGTTATTGTTTTTAATCCAATGGTGGGGGGTGGGTGATGTGCATCGAACACAATATAAATTCATATAATTATTATATATTCCTACAACATGAATATCATTGACTTTTCAGTGACACGAAAGCAAGAGCCAGTCAAACATTATCCAGCGCTACCAAATTTTATCATAGCAATTATCATAGGTCGATCTGGGTCTGGTAAGACGCAGTTGTTACTTAGCCTGATAATGAGATGGCTCAGGTGGATAAGTTATATTTAGTGGCACCATCTGTAGATGATCAGCGATGCTACAACGTGCTTAAATATTTTAATGAAAATGCAAGGTTGTTGGACGAGGATGGCAATGATATTGATTTTATCACTGACATCAACGATGCTCCATCTGTGGATGATCTCGATGGATGTATTAATAATCTCGTAGTATACGATGATGTGATGCTGTACAAACAATCAAATCCAGTTCGGATATTTTCCCGAGGCAGTCACAAAAACACCGATATTATATATGTTACTCAGCGATATACGCAAATACCTAAAGTGATCAGAGATAACTGCAGTCTTCTGATTGTCTTAAATGGTGTTAATATCCACACACTAAAAAACATTCACCAGACTTGGTGTTCAGGGAACATGGATATGATTAAGTTTAGAAACTTCTTCTCGAAAGCGCAA
>JAECUM010010657.1:0-67896 GCA_016617855.1 Megalonaias nervosa
GCGCACACTGACTGGGGTGCTGATAGAAAAGTCATACTCAGTTTATACAGAACATTTATTCGCTCGAAACTAGACTATGGTTGCGTTGTCTATGGTTCAGCCAGGAAGTCCTATTTGAAGATGCTAGACACAATTCATCATCAGGGAATAAGACTTGCCTTGGGAGCATTTAAGACATCCCCGTGTGAAAGCCTACTCGTTGAAGCGAACGAACCACCTTTATCACAACGTAGAGAAATGCTTTCCGCATTGTATGCTCTCAAATTAAGCTCAAACCCTCTGAACCCTGCTTTTTCGGCTGTTTTTGAACCCAAATATAAAACCTTATATGACAATAAACCAAACGTCATACCTAAATTGGCATTAGAATATTACCATGCCTTGACAGTAGCAAAATTGAACGTTCAAAAATTCTGAAAACGACCGTCTCCAAAACACCTCCCTGGCTACTTCAACAACCAAAAGTACTTTTCACGTTACATGAGGGAACAAAATTGGAGACAAACCCTTCCATCTTCCACAACTGTTACCATGAACTCCTCGCCCAATTTGAAAATTATACAAGAATATATACTGATGGATCAAAAGATGAGGAAAAGGCTGCTGCAGCCTTCGTTAGTGGAAAACACACAACAAAAGTTCGCTTGCCAAATGGTACATCAATTTTTTTCAGCTGAAATCAGAGCAATAGACCTTGCATTGCAATATATTGAAAGCAAGCGTATTTTAAATACCATCATCTTCTCCGATTCACTATCAGTACTTCAGTCACTACATAATAGAAAACTGGAGAATCCATTGTTAGCTAATGTTCTTCTTAAACATGCTGAGCTGAGTACCTCCCACAATATAGTATACTGTTGGTTACCCAGCCATATTGGAATTAAAGGTAATGACAAAGCAGACCGCGCTGCTAAAATGGCCCTATCACTAGAACCATCTGATTTTAATACTCCGTATACTGATTTTAAACGTAGTATCAAAGACTGTTTACGTCAGAAATGGCAGGCATCATGGAATGATGCCGTGAATAATAAACTTCATGCCATCAAGCCAACCCTAGGAGAATGGACTCCTTCCTACAGAGCCGTCCGTAGGGAGGAGGTAGTCATTGCAAGAATTCGAATCGGCCATACTTATTTAACCCACTCCTATATACTAAAAGGAGAAGACCAACCAGAGTGCATATCTTGCAATGAACCATTCACTGTTAAGCACTTTATGTTGGAGTGTTTCGACCTCCAACCTACGCGTAACCATTATTACAATGTGCATGACATTAGGGAGCTCTTTGATACAGTTAACATTTCCTATATTATAGACTTCCTGAAGGAAGTAAATATTTATCGTACGTTATAGCTTTTATGCTATCACCTTAAACTGTTTTATGTGCTATATATACTGTCGCTAGATTTTAATTACGTTTCATCTGTTTTCGTTGTCATACATCATTTGCACTCCCCGTTGATCGGGAAACTTTATTTATCACCGTTACCATTTTATCGTTTTACCTTCAACTGTTTGGTTTCGTATCGCTGGTCGATACTTAATCTTTTACCACTTATAAATAATGAAGGATATAACCTTTTGCATGGCGCTAAATAGCCTCATAGTGCTGGTGCGCCGTTAAAAAATTCAATCAATCAATCAATCGAATTCGACATACAGATTGACGTTTACTGTCTCAATGAGAGCTTCTGCAAACTGAAGTTCCACACGCAGTTGACCGGATTTTATAGGGTGGAAATGTCCCTCGTCGCTGCCTTGGTCTGGAGTGAAATCAAAGGCCCACAAAGTGTAACCTGCCTCATAATCGAGATGCTGTGACTGGTGTTGGTTCGTAGCTGTCCGGTAGCTTCGTAAAGGGACAAGTACGATCTCAAGTAATTCTTCTGGGCAAAGTTAGGTTCGAAGGGTCTGGTACACATGGTCTTGCCATCGCGACTCACTTCGATCTTGGACACTCTGTAGTGCTTAAACTGGAAGGGATTCTGATTGTGGGCTCCGTTGAGGCTGCATTACTGACGATGCCAACGATTAAACGTTTGGGTAACTGTCTTTGGAACAGATGATCTCTTGGATAGGAGTCAAACAGCAATGGTGAATGTTTTTACTTCTACGCGTCGTATCGGATACTTGGCGTTCGATCTGCTCAATGTGTGACTGATGTCGTTTCCCACTTTAGGTAACACTTCTACGCGACGTACGTAAAGTCTGGCTTCTTGGATGATGGTTTTGTATTCGTTGACATGAGACATCAAATGGAAAGCGACACTGCTGCGATTGAGTCTCAGGCGAATATCCACTCTGTTCAGAAAATGCTTGTCTTGCAACCACATGTCCAAATGCAAGCGATCCATCAGTTCTAAAGTACGACCTTGCAGGATTTTCCTTCGACGGTTGTTAAAACCCACATTGTGAGGATTGTCATCGGCTGTCAGGGCTGTGTCGTTAAACGTGTCTTCACCTGCGGTGTCAGGTATACATACCAGGCAAGCATCCTCTTTTCCGTACGTCAAGAGATTTTCTAGGTACGCTCGGTAAGGGAAAGTATCCATACTGCTGCTGACCAGTTTGTTATTCAAGTACAAATCCACTTCGCTGAACAAGGAATGCATGAAATTGTTGACCGGAGCTACTCTGGCATCGGCTTCCGGATTGGTGTTGTCGGTTTTGATCACTTTCAGTTTCAGATACAAGTAACTGCTATTCAGATCGATGTAATCTTCGGGTTGTCCTTTGATTTCAAACTCGATGGGAGCTGAATCCGTCAAAGAGGAGACGGGATGAAATTCGACCCATTGGGATTCTTGCATCGTCATCTTGGTGGGTAGCATGGCAAACAGATCCAGTTCCGACTTGGAACAAGCACAAGACTCTCGGTGCATCATTTTCTTTTTTTAATAATCAAAACCGTCTAACTCTCGGAAAGTTTTTGTTTTCTTAGTCTTTCTAGCTCTAGGGGTGTGAAGTCCTCTCAAGGGGTGTTTTCGTCTTCTTTTTCTGCCTTGTCCTTGTTGTGGCGTCAGGGAAGCAGGAATGCCTGACTCGACAGCGTCCAGAGCATTTATAGGAGTTTGAAGCAAGATATTTTTGCCTGCTCTCAAGAAAACTTCTTTGGGGTTTTGTTTGTCAATGATGACATTTTGGAGAAAATCTTTACCTTGCGTCAACGCAGCAACTTTCAAGGCGTGCAATCCCCGTGTCACCATCGGTTTCAAAACGGGAACCACTTTACGAAAGGCCGAATTTAGCATATCTCCTAAACCATGTCCTCGCTGTCGAGCGACTCCTTGGTACACAGGATACATGACTAACAAAGGGTGAGAGTAATCGTTTTCGAAAATGGAGTTTCACTGTGACTTTCCCTTTGATAAATGGAATATTTTGTCCTAGATCTCCTTTTATAGTAATGTTGACAGTGTCGAAATACGACTTACTGACGGGCAAATAGTGAGGATGTACAAATTCGCGGTGAACGTGATAGGTGTTTCCACCTTCCTCGTCAGCGTTCGTGGCAGAATCCACTTTGAAAGGAATGACACGCAGTAACGGTAAGGAGGT
This sequence comes from Megalonaias nervosa, assembly GCA_016617855.1. Taxonomy (NCBI): domain Eukaryota; kingdom Metazoa; phylum Mollusca; class Bivalvia; order Unionida; family Unionidae; genus Megalonaias; species Megalonaias nervosa. Next base: position 3,565 of record JAECUM010010657.1, read on the forward strand.
GTGTCCCACCACGTTGTACTCCGCCACATCGGAGTACACAAAAATCAAATTCAGTCCTTGGTTCATTTCTACAGGGAATCGAAAATATTTCGCAAAATCCCAGTTGCTAATAATGGTTGGTATTTCGGTTTTCACCTTGATCAACTTACGGTCTCCACCCAAAATGTCATACAATTCAGGACAAAATGTAATGGCCAATACTTTGTCCTCTGAAAATTTGATGAGTAGGCGACGATCTATTTTGTGGTATTCGATCGTGACACTTTTTCTGGTTCTCTCCAAGGCTTTGGCAAACACGGTATTGAATTTGGTAGAAATCGTGTTCACCAAATGTTGTCCACTAAGATAATAACCTGGCGGAATCGTCAACTGATAGGTGGTTCGTTTAGTTTTGGGATCTTGTGTTTTCATAGAGTCACTTGCAGTGGTGCGTTCATCCAAGGCTTGTTGCACTTGCTCGTCATCAACTTCTACCGTAAAAGTGTTTTGATTTTCGATGATGTTTTTGATTTGTGTAGGGTGAATCATTTCCACCAAAGTCACTTCCCAATGGGCTTCGTGATCCAATTGGTTGGCCTGAGGTAATTTGGCCGTGTAACAACACAAAGTGTTTTTGGGAAACACCTCTATGGAACTGTCACTGGGTAACGTTAAGTAAAATTGGTTGTTCATAATTCCAGAGTTATAGTGTCCGAGGGGTCACAGGAAGGCAGAGGAGTGTCTGAAAGAGGATTGCTGTGATTGAATTGGTGACTGTTGGAAGGGGGGCTGACGTTGGACGCAAGGCATCCGCTCGAGGAATATTTCAGGGACGAATTCGGAAGAAGGTAACCGATGCAACTGCTCAGTAAAATGGTCCACAATTGGTTGTCTCCTTGTTGCAAACACAAATTGGCAATGGCAGCGCCGATGACACAATACACCACAAAGATTTGGCAGGAAAAGACGATTTGCGTTTTAGGCACACGTTCTCCACACCACACCCACAAGGGTTGCTTTTGTAGATCTTGCACAGAAGAACGGGCGATGGAGTGGTCACTGCAGTAGCTGAGGCTGTGTTGAAGGGCATAATGGTCACTTCTTTCTATAGTCGATGATTTGCGAAGCGTCGATCCAAGAGTTAAACCTGGGAGGATATCCTTTCCAACATACTTTGACTTCCTTGACACGTGTTTTTCCTACTTTTCGGGTTCTTCGATCGAGTATTCTGTCGATCTCGTACACTTCGTCTTCTTTTTTGGTCACACGTTGTAACTCGGGCAAGTAAAACGTTCCTTTTAACACTTCTCCGTTCATGTCTTCTGATTTATAGACGGGAGGATGACGGCCACGCACTCGTTCAGTGACACGAAACAATTCGGTGGTCCAGTTGGGTAAGTAACCTTTGTCGAAAGTGCGTTTGGTTTTGCCAATGCGCACCCAATCTCCTGATGCCAATACTTCAGTTTTCTTGGGGACAGTTAGTGTCGGGGACGTACCAAACAGACGCTCGAAGACGGTGACTTCGTTGTCGGGAGTCACTATTTGTGGGGTACGTCCGATGCTTCGATGGTAAGATTGGTTGTACGCTTGGACGAGGTGCGGTAAGACTTCGATGTACTTCAGAGTGTGTTGATGCGTAAAATATTTCCACATGCGTTCTTTCAAGGTGCGTTGAAAACGTTCCACGACGCTGGCTTTGGTTTCGGGATTCTAGGTGGTGATTAAATGAATGTCACGTTTCTTCAATTCTTTTTGGAAAGCTTGGTTCAGAAATTCGATGCCTTTGTCGGTTTGCCATCGAAGAGGGTGGGGTCCGCTTTGTATCAACACTAGTTTGAGGGCTTGCACTAACTCACTGCTTGATTTGGAAGTCAATGGCACGACCCAAGCAAATTTGGAAAAGAGGTCGATGACACAAAACAAATATTTGTAGCCACAATTGTAGGTGGCCAAATGAGAGACATTGGCTAAATCGGCTTGCCATTGATGATCGATGCCCTCTACTCGGGTACGATTTCTGGAAAATTTTCGTCGAATGGGTTTGTGTAAGGTGTACGTGGCTTGTTCTTGTAACCAGCGTTGTACTTGAGGTAAACGGATACTTTTCAGTCGAGTTTTGGCAGCACGATACAATTTCTGAACTCCACCGTAACCTGCAGGATGGGATGGATCATAGTAAATGCTGGCTAACACCTTCTCCATTTTTTTAATAAATGATCCACTCTTTGCTGATGGTACTCTGAAGTGGTTTAGAAACGGCTTTACGTGTCCGATGTGCCACGGGAGTAGAAGTCGAAGGTAGTTTTGGTGGTGGTGGTGGTGGTGGTAATGGGATGGCTTTGGTCTTCTTTTCTTTTTTCACTTCTGGTTTCCCTTCATTCTTTTCCACTTCTGTCGAAGGTGGAGTGGACATCATCTTTTTAACCCAAGCTTTAAGTTCTTCTTGTTGCGCTGTAGGGGAAGGGGTGAACAAGGACGCTGCAATCTTACTAGGGATGGGAGCTGCTGATGGTGTTTGAAAGACTTCTCGCGCCTCTTCTTCCTCAGGCATACGTGAGGCTACGTCTGTCTTGACCACTGGGGGTGGTAGTGGTGGTGTTGGTTGATTTTTCATCAAGGCCTTGCAATCTTTCAGAGTGAGTAGAGTTGTTTCGTCTAAAGCTTTCTGGTGAAAGAGCTGGAGTCGTTGTAACAATTGCCCGTACCGTGAAAATTTTTCCGTTTCTGACAAATCGCTGAGATCCATCAATGATTCCAATTGGTGTAGTAACTGGGAAATCTCGGTCAGATGAGGATTGGGAGGTAAATGCGGGGTTCGTTGTTCTTGCCAACGATGGAATCCCATCCATCGTCTGTAAGGCACTAAAGCTAGTTTTCGTCCTTCCATCGGATTTCAAGGATCACGTCTGAGATCTTTTGACTCCAAAGGTCCCTTTCATCTTCTTGGATCTTTTTATCGTCATTCTCCCTGGATGTTTCCAAATAGTCCTTTCAGCAAGGGTTCTCCTATTGTTCCCATTACTCCTTTCAGTAAGGGTGCTCCCACTGTTCCCATTACACCTTTCAGTAACATGGGCAAAAAAGGGCAAAATTCCTCCGCGTTGCAGCAACATCTTTTTCTTTTGACCAATGGATATTTTCTTTTGGACCATTTGGTGAAGACCGTGTCGATGTTTGGCTAAGCATTCTTTCTGGTGTTTAGATAAAGGTATTGTGCCTTTCAAGACATTCAGACAACATTCGCAGACGCTATCGATGACGTCTTTGGAGGCAGTTTGATTGAGTTGTTTTTGCATGGGTGGAGGAGCTTTGGACAGGACAGAAAACATGTTCCAATGTTTGGCTAAACGAGGAGGCAGCCCTTTCCTTTTCTTTCCTTTGGGGATAGAAGAGGAATGTTTTTTGGGGGGTGACATCTTTCTCGGTTGGTTCGTTGGTTGATTCCGTGGCACACAGCAAAAAAATACACTGACGTCGATGACTTGTCACACGGTGTTTAATCCTTTTTTGGGGACTATCGCCTCGTTATAAAGGGGACGATGTGTTTTCCAAAATCGCCAAAGAATCCTCCTCTTTGGTGGCTCCTCTTTGTCTTTGGACGAGTGTGTCTTTTCTGGAGGTGACGTGTATGCTTGGCTAAGTGTTTTTTCGGATGACGAAACTGTCCTTTTCTTTTTCTTTTCTGGACGGGAGAACGACGAAGAGGAGACATCTTTTGGTGCACAACATGCACTAAAGTCCATGGCTTCACATGCGTCCTTTTATCTTATTTTTGGCTAGTGGTCATAGATTTAAATAGCTTGAAGAGTTTTGATCATGCGTGGTAATAAAAGACTAGTTATCCATCCTCCTTTTTGGTGACTTCTACTTTTCTTTGAACGATTGTGTCTTTTCTGGGGTGACGTCTCTGTTTCACTAAGCGTTTTGTTTTTTTGGATGACGTGACTGTTTCTTTTCCTTTTCCTTTTTGGACAGAAGAAGGAACACGATGGTAACGGTCTGCAGTTCTTGGAGGGGACATCTTTGGGCGTGCAGCAGCACCAAAAACACTGATCCGTTTTGTTTGCCTCGGGTCTTTTTTATACTGGAATGCGTCGCCACTGATTGTCTTTACGTCGTATCAACTTGATGACAGGCAACACACGTCGTGGAGGAGTTCGCAACGGACTAAATCGGGACAGTTCTTGCTTGGACAAATCCAGTAAACTCTGCAACACGCCCGATTTTTCTTGGACTTTAATTTTGGGGGCAAGTACTTTGTTAGCAGCGGCCACTGCCGCTAAAGAGGAAGAGGGTGTCACCACTAGAAGTCGAATGTAAGGTTGCATCCTGGCGTCAGTGCCTCTCTTGCGGATAGAAGCTGTTTTCTGTGGACTTTTCATTTTCTTCTTCTGTGGCTGTGACCTGGTCTTGACACCGTTGCTCTTTTTCTTTTTCTTCTGGGTACGTCGGGGAGTGGCTTTTTTCTTGGGGATAACTTTGGGAGCATTGGGATCCCATTTTAAGAGGGAGTGAATGGTGACACCTCCTAGAGAACCGCTACCTCCAGGTCTCAAAATGATTTGCTTTTTGGTTTGAGTGTGAATACGAGGATCGGCCAGTTGCGTCAAGGCAACTTTGTTTCTTTCAAAATAACGTTTGCTTTGATGTGGAATCTGAATGATACCTTGCAGTAATTGACGTGCTGTCACCGGAAACCAGCGTAAGACTTCATTGAGCTAGCTTCTACGACACGAGCACGTATTTGTGGATTTGTTTCGCGACTGATGCCGCACAAGGCACGAATCAATTTGATGGGAAGATGATACTGAAGGGACGTCATGTTGATGATGTGTGAGACAGAGTCAAAGTGACCGAGGGTTTTATAGATTTGTATGGGTGAATGTGGTTGTGGTTAAGTCGACGACGGGGACGTGTACACGACAGGCCCTTCGTCTTGGCACCAGTGGTGAAACAGATGGGTAGGAAATCGCAAATAATCGGGAGTGGTGGGTTTTAAATCCACGAGTAAATAGGCATGTGGGGTTTGAGTGACATCGTCGTACTCATGAGTCAGCCAAGGCGTTCCTAACTGTTTTGTTAAGACTTGCACTTGCGATTTATCTCTAGGGCTTTTAAACAACACCACGTAATGAGCATTGAGACTGATGGTGCGATGGGCTTTACTTTATTGAAACAAATTTTGAGTGATGTAAATGACACTGGCATTATGATGATGCCCTTTGCGTGTAAACCAGAGTTTAATTTCTTCTTCGTCTTCTCCTAACATGTCGTCAACGATGACCAAATGGGTTTGACTAGGGTCAGACACAATCCCGTCGTCTTCGCTAGGAATGCCTTCTACAAACACGATGGAATCGCTTTGACTTTCTCGCAGAAGGATGTACGCCGATTGCCACTCTTTGTGACACCACACTATGCGTTGAGGGGGACGATCGATCAAATGATGTTTATGTTCGATCAAACGTTTGACAAATTCGGTTTTGCCTGAACCGCTAGGTCCAGCAATGAGCATGTTAAAGGGATGTCGAAGATACAAGGCCTCCCAACTAGCACGATCTAAGTGTTCGTCGATGACTTTGAAAGTGGAGGAAGAGGGAGCAGACACAGTAGAGGTAGTCATAATAGTAGCAGTGCAAGGAAAATGTCAGTTTTGACACGAAGACAGACAAGACAAGAGTTTTTATACTTTTTTCAGGACACGTTTATTGTCATTTTTAAATGTGAACAACACGAAAGACAAAAATACATAAAAGCTAAATGGCTATGTACATGAATGAAAGACACATCAAAACGATCATAGTGGAATATAAACAAGTCTCTGTACAACATTTGTGGTGATCAAGAGGTGATGTCGTAGGGACAGTGTGTAATGTTCTTAGAGTCTCTACACTCGTTGGTACAGTCACAGAGGGGTCCTCCCGGAATGGACTTTCGGGGATGTTAATGACTGTCCTGTCCTGTCCTGAAGGGAGTGGTTCTTCTTCTTCTGGTACTGTCACTAACACAGGTTTAAAAGTAACTTTTTCACGGAACGTTTTAGTTGTTTAGGATTACAAATCTTTTGCATAGTGTGCCACTTCCTTAATCCAAGCTTCGAAGCCCCAACTTTTTCAGTTACGTACATCTTTCTAGTAGTGAGGGTGTAAGTCACAGGCTACACACACATCGTCATACACATCTTCAGTACCTAAAAGATGACGAATCTTTTTTTCCCGCAGAGGCAGAGAAGTATAGAGATGAAAGCGCAAAGCTTTGAGCAGAATGAGTCTCTCGTGAACATTTAATGGGACCACTTTCATGCTTTTTGGAATGGTAGGTATTGTTCGTAAAGAGTCCACAAAGAATCAGCTGGTAAACGAAATCCCAGAAAGCAAGTCACTAAGACACACACTACACGTCGACCCCAATTCAATGGACACAGTTCTCGTAATAGGTGTTGGTAATCCTCCACTGTTTGAATAGTGTCATTGATTTCCTTCCACGGAATCTGTAGTATCACGAATGATAAAGGTCGTGACATAGTAGTCTGTTTTTATACCGCTTTTCTCTTACCTCAAACACTTCTCCTAGAGCGAAAGTAACGGACGTAGTGAGTAATTTCTGACCACTGCCATTCCAGGAAACGGTCAAGAATGTCAATAAAATCTTCAAATGTAAATGGTCTAAAGCGGAATACTAGGATGAACGCACCCTTGATCCAGAGAAATCGGACTTGTTTGTTGTCTTTTGTCAATTTCCTCTTGCGAATTTCTCGACACAAAAGTTCTACAGTCACTAATTGAGATTTGACTCTGGCAAGTCCCTGCCAAATGTCCTTGTAGATCTTCTCTTGCAATTCGTTTGGTAATCTTTGAAGATTATTTTCTACATGGGGTTTAAATACTTGTCTAGGTGTTGTCCAATGTTTGACTTCTAGCCAAGGAGCTGGTTTCTTAAACGACATGGTAGGCCCACTTCAATCACGAGATACCACTAAAGGTAGGTAGTGACAATCTGGAGACCATCGAGCATGTTCCAGGTAAGCGCAATCTTTCTTCTCCCACTCGTGAAGTGACACACCACAACTGAAGCACTTGACTTTATCCCCTTCGCCCAAGCAGATAAATCCAGCTCTAGCTAATTCTTCGGGGATAGGTCCTCCCAGATCTTTTGGCCATTTTCCAAGGAAGGTTTGGATCCGACTTTCATAGTCACAGTATTCAGGCAAACGCACAGGGAACGAATATTCGTCTTTCACAGGTTCATTTCGATGAGGGTACGGTGAAATATGTAGGAGTTTGCTCAGTTTTACATGACATCCGTAGGTGGTAGCCGTATGGTTTCATAATGATGACATCCCTCATGAAAACCAGCAAAGTGAAAAGGTGTATGATAACGAGTGGCATCGCTTTCGCATCCGTCAGGTTTGACACGCACAGCATCACTTTACATGGTAGGTATGGTAGTAGTAGTTATAGCAAAGTTCCCATGATGATGTGGTACTGAATCGCTAAGGTAATGGCGTACGGCATCCCTGCCATCGCAAGGCACAGCATCGCACTCGAGCTTGCTCTTGCTTGATACTTGCTGTTTGAAAGGATTCATCTTTCTCGCTTGGCAATGGTAGTCACAATGAACTATCGGTCTTGAACGTTGTCCTTTTTTATATGTTGACCAATATCGTCGTGACCGTACGGTAAAGTGAAGTGATTGGGACGCCGTACTCGCTTCTGGTACACGATTTGACAGACTTTTTCCAAGGGCCGGCTAACGATTTGGTGTGTGGGCAAACGTACAATCTTGTGCGGTTCGTGGGTGGTTACTTTAAAATTTCCATCCTGTCCAGACTGCAAGGCTTCTTTCAAGACGCCAAAGTTCACCAGTCAACTGGTGCAATAATTGAGAGTCAATCCCTTTTTACATCGATGACAGGGTGAGGTTGACCCAGACGATCGATGTAAATGCAACTGTCCGTGTCAAAATACAGCACACGATCTCCTAACAGTTCTAAAGCTTCGTACAGTTTTAAGCGAGCATGGGCTGTCGCGTAAGCCGCAATGATGACATTTCCAAAATTCCTCGGCTTCTACAAAGTCCAGTTCTTCTTCGTAATTGACTAAGATCAAGTCCTCACGAACGACGTCCACGTGTTTCATGTATTTAGTTTTGTCGTGAATCATCTGGAAGTAGCTGGAAGGTTCTGTCAAATACTCCTTCTTGAGTAAACACGGTCGTTGTGCCATTTTACCCCACAAGCAATTTAACATCACTTTGGCAAACGATCGCCTTCCTTCGTTTTTCTCTATGTGGTCTAAAGTGATGCCTTCCTGCTCCCAGTATTTTTCTTTGAATTTTTTTTGGTCCTCGGAATTGCGGCAGCAGGAAGGATTCTTGTTTCAGTTTCAAAAAGGCATTTACGTAGTCGGCGAAAATGCCTTTCTGAGGCTCGTCGCTCTTGTGGTATTTTTCTGTCTTGGGAAAGTGGTAAATTTCGTACATTTCTAACAGTTGGTATCCCAGGTCCAGAGCTTTGAACAATTCCACGCTGACCCATGTTCCCGTCAAGGCGCGTTCTTCTTGGCTGTGCTGACAAGGTTAGTCTTGGTTGCACGTTTCGGCAAAAGTACGGCACAAGGGAAACATCAGTTTTCCTTGCCAATGGTGAGGTAAAACGGGATGGTACAAGTACGTGGGAGGCAAAACTACATTTGATCAATCCTTCGTATTGGCGAATGTTGTACAGGTCAATGTGTTCCGTCAGCAATTGCGGGTGCCCTGCGGGAAAGTGACAATATTTCCACACGTACGGATACAGAGAACACACGTCCAAGTATTTGATTTCTTCTCCTTTCTCCTTGTCGGCTTGGTACAGCAAAAAGGTGGCATTCGTCCGTCCTCCGTACAAACTGTCCCTTGGTTTTAGTGGGTCCACCAGCTTGTAACTTTCCACGATGCGATTGAACTCGGGATCGGTTTTCAAACAGTGATCGTACTCGTGTTCCCACATTTCTACAACTTGGTATCCTTGCTCTTCTAACTTCAAGGGCCGCTGACAAGTGGCCTGGTACAAGTCTTCCATGGTTCGTTGTAAAAACTGATTTTTAGTGTTGCGTTGAGGGTAACAGATGGGGCATCCGTGAAATAAGCAGCCGTTAAACTCATACACGATCTGGGTGTTTTCTAAGTCCAAACCATCCACTGAATACCTTCCGATGGCTTTTTCGCCTCCTCCGTTGCGAGCATGTTGGATCCATTTGTCTTCCTTGTCACACAAGTAATGTAGCCAGTATTGACGTTTGACAAAATTGGTTGTTTAAGCACTGATGACAGCCAGGGTATTTTCGGGCATGAATCGTTGACGGTACACTAAGGAACACGCTTTGGCAATGGTGCAAGCTTCTTTCAAAGGGTCGATCCCACCGTGTTCCATGAACAGTTCTCGAAATTTGCCACAGCAACGCCGTAAAATGTCCACTTCGGAGCGACAATATTTAAATATTTCTTTCTGAAAGTCGAAGGGGTCCGAGGCGTGAGTCTGGTACCAAGTGTAGAAAGCTTCTTGTTGTTCGGGGCGCGTGTTGTCGTGGTCGTAGTAGTGAGCCTCAGGCAAATGGAGTAGAACGGCGTGTTGATTGGTTTCGGTATGAAAAAGTGTGGAAAATAGCCTTTGGCCATCTCTGTCATTCCAAATGTTTTAGGCATGCGACTCAAAGGCATGGCCCAGTAACTCATTGAATCTTTAAACTGCACTTGACCCACTTGCATGGAAATGATTTTGGCTCCGTTCAAAATGACTTTAGGACGTTCGGTACTTTGTTCCGTATAGTATCTGAGGAGAAATTGTCCATCGTATCCCGAAAAATTGTGAGCCATCACCGTGGCATAGCGATGACAATCTCCGTAACGTTCGATGTCTTCTTGGCTCAACGTCTCGTCGATAGGGTCTAAGATCCATTGGGCAAAATCGGTCAGCGTGTTTGGTCCCCGAAAGATTTTTTCAATGAGTCAAGATAGGCTCTTGGATGCACTTCTCACACGCTCGGTGAGCCACGCAGAAATTAGGAATGTGAATGCCAGTCTCTTGCATGCATTCGAAATCGATAAAGTTGAAATGACCTTTCTTCTGGTCATTATCTTCTTCTTCTTCATGTTTGGATTGGTATTTTTGAATGTAGCATTGGTGTTCCAAGTCCACGACTTGGCGACAAATGTGACATCGCTTCCTTCCTGAACAGACGTGCGCCTTGGCATTATTGGTACGTATGCCTTGTCCACAAGTAGGGCACAATCTCAGGAGTTGACAAGCACTTTTCTGCTGTGAACCTTGCGTCTTTAAATGTTGTTGGTAACAAGTCGGACTGACAAATGTGCGCTGGCAGGCTGGGCAATGCATTCGTTCTTGTCCTTCGTCCAGACAGGATTTAGAGGCCAAACATCCTGAGCATTTCGATCCGGAATGCTTATGTTGCTCTCGATTGTTATAGCCATAGTCACATTTCTCACAGTAATAACTGTATAATAGGAATGCAGTGATACTGGTAATGGCATCAAAATGTTCATCGTGATGATAGACGTGAATGTATTTTCTGTCTTTGAAATGTTTGCCTCGAAACAACAGAGGTCCGCGGACTTCTTGAGGGTGCACTTTCAAGGTGTAACGTTGAGCCAAGACGTCTTGCAACTCTTGCATTTCAGGAATGCCACAGGGTGTGTCTTTGGAAAGACCAGCTTGCTTTAACAGGAGTTCTGCTTCTCTTCGTTGTTTGGCTCGGCTAGATTTTTTAATAGTTTGCCAGGCTTTTTTCCATTCTGCCGTGTCGTTCTTGTCGGCATATGTTTGTCCCACCACGATGGCACGGGCTAAACACATCTTGTCTTGAGGATTGTTAATTTGGACGAGACTCTTTTTGGTGCTGCAAAGATTGTCTACCAAGAACACCTTTGTGCCATGTCCTGTCCCTTGAGAAAGAGACACGTGGGTCATGAACAGTGTTGCGTTTCCATCGGTGATGTGAAACTTATCGTTGGATTGCTGCACGTGTTGAATCTTGTCGATGACTTTGGAAGGCGTCAATTCTGATGGACTGCTAAACTCGATCCAAACGGGTGACTTCAAACTGTCGTGATGAATAGAAAGTCTCAATCGATCGTCTTCTTTGGCTTGACATTGCTGTTTCAGTGTGGTTAACAAAGAATCCCACACATCGGTAATGAACCTTTCTGCTTTCTCCAACGGTACGTCGGACTTGAAATCTTTAAACTTCACTGCGTACGTGTAGGCCGTAGTTCTAAATTTTCTAGAGGAGCGTTTGTCCGTCTCTCTAATGTGGTAGTACTTTTCAGGGTTTACTGGTGGTGATGGACTATGACTTTTTATAGACTCTCTGGGTCTGGATTCTGGTTCACTCATCTCATCTTCAAAATCGCTGGCATGAATTTGAGCCAAGACTTCAGCTACTGTGCGAGGCGATAAATCACGTTTCTGCCTCTTACTTTCTTCTCCTTTCTTTACGAAATGATGCGATCGTTTCATCTTGACTGCAAAAAGTCAAATGACTACATTTGAAACGCCATGGACCCCTATATATCCATGTAAGGGTCAGTGTATATATAAAGGGCTGGTACCTTCCCTCTCAGTATTCATTTCGCTCTCAAGCTGACCAGCACGATGGAAGAACCCACACAGATCTAACTTCTGATTAGAGCTTTGCGAGGTGTCATAAGAAAGTTTTCTTCAGACAAGCCGAAGGACTACTCTCCCTCCTTTCGAGATAAAAGTCAAGATACTTGCTATATCTGTCAGAAGAAAGGGCATTGGGCTACAAAATGTCCAGACCGTCAAAAAAGCAAGACCAGTGTCAGAAGAGGTAAAATTCATGATACCTGTTATCATTGTCAAGAAAAAGGACATTGGTCTTCAGACTGTTCTAAGAAAGAACAGGAGCAGGAGGAGAAGGAGGAAGAGAAAAAGGTGCCCTCGGCAAAAGAAGAACCCCGGCACGTTCAGAAAGAGAAGACAGAAAAGAAAAGAAGACGAGAAAAAAGTGAGGAAGAAGAGGAGGAAAAAACTGTGAAAGTGAAGAAAGTCAGAAAACAGAGAGAGTGAAAGAAGAAAAAAGACACAGAAGAAGTCTATTAACTTTTTTAAAAAGTGTTGTGTTATGTTGTGTTGTGACATTGAATTGTAAATATTTGTACCAGAATGGACCAGATTAAAAAAAAAGTAAGTTTCTCTTGGTTTTGATTGTTTAGAATAATAAGGCCTACACTCACGCACTCACACACGTACATCATAGGGTTAAATAAGGGATTTTGAGTTTTAGTTGATTTTGGCAAAATGAATATTATCTCTTTTCGAAAGAAGTGAGTGGCCCTGAAAAGAGCCTTTAGGTGTTTGTGGGGTTTTTTTTAAAAAAAAATTAAAACAAACTTAGGAACGAGAAGCAATCCGCTTTGACTGCCTTAAGCCTTTGCCACGGCCAGGGCCTACTTCTGGACTTGCTCCTGTCAATGATTTGGTAGAAATCACTAGCGGTGGTATCTCCGGTGTAGTAACAGGGTTGGACTGTTTGGGTCGGGAAGGTCTTTTTCTCTTGGGTCGTAATAAAGAAGTCTGATACATTTGTTTCAGACTTCTTAACTCGGCCAAAATGTCCAAGAGAACCGTTACCGTTTGAGGTTCACTGTTCTCCTTCTCTCCTAGACCTTGTTTCTTCTCTACTGCTTCTTCTTCCTGTCGTTTCCTTCTTGCCTCTTCTTCTTCTCGCTGTTGCTGTTCAAGGAGAAATGCTTGTTCTGCCTCTTTCTGATGTTGTAAAAATTTCTCCAATTTATATGTGTATGTTTTATGCGTTCTCTTTCGTTTGTGTGGATAGTATATATGTGCGTGTGTTTTTTGCATTCTCATTCGTTTGTGTGGATAGTAAATAGGTGTGTTTTATGCTTTCTCATTCGTTGGTGAGGATAGTAAATAGGTGTGTTTTATGCATTCTCGTTCGTTGGTGTGGATAAGATGTGTGTGTGTGTGTGTTTTATGCATTCTCGTCCGTTGGTGTGGATAGTAAATAGGTGTGTGTTTTATGCTTTCTCATTCGTTGGTGAGGATAATAAATATGGTATATTTTATGCATTCTCGTTCGTTGGTGTGCATAGTAAATAGGTGTGTTTTATGCATTCTCGTTCGTTGTTGTGGATAGCAAATAATATGTGAAGTGAGTGTAAGGGATGTTTTCATTCACGTCCGTGCTTGAAGTATATAAAAGCATAGCATTAAAGGGCGCAGGAAATAATGAAGAAACCAACCCAAGAAAGGAAATAAAGAATACAGATAACAAGAGGAAACACAAATAAAGAAGATTTAAAATAGAGACGATCAGGAGTAATATCCAAGAGAGTGAAGAAGGAGCAGAGGAAAGATGTGAATAACTACCGAAATCTACAATTTGCCACACAGAAAAGATATAACTAACCAGATTGCCCACACAGAAAAGATGTAATTAACTATTCAGCCAAATTTGCCAGACAAACATCAAAGCAAGGGGTAGTCCAGGAAGCTCTACCTGCTACCTCACAAAACCCCGGTGCTTGTATCGAATCAAAGGTATGGGACAGTCCAGGACACACACACCCTGCTGTCCCATAACCCACCCACCCACCCACCGGACATGGACAAGCTCAAAGGCAAGGGACAGTCCAGGCGGCTCTGCCTGCTGACCCACAAAACACAACAAAAGTCTTCAGTTTGGCTTTCGAAGACCACCACAATGCAATCATGATCCTTTTGGACGGCGGCTCAAAATCCGCAACCAACAATATCTAAGCGGTGCTAAAGTGTAACGGATGGCTCACATTCAGCAGATTGGAAAAAAAAAAAAAATTTCGGCCCATATAAGTACGCTCAGTACGCAAAATTCCAACATAAGAATATATTCTAAATTCACAACTCTGTAACAATCGGTCAATTGCACAGGTGGCTCACACATTGTTGGTATAGGGACACCCGTAGGCACAACTGGTAAGGATTTGATCAAAAGTCTGCCCGGCTGAGATAAAGCAGGGCGGACTTGATCTTTGGTGACGGGTGGGGTGGGGGATGCGGCCGGGGTGGGAGACCTGGTGGTGGGTCTGCCGTTTGGGAGCGATGTAGGTACGCCCACATTGATGGGATAACGAGGCAAGATGCAGAAAGGCCCAGCTCGGGGCCAAGCGCACTCTTAAAGGGACTGTCGCCCAGCCTAGGGCCTCAAGCAGTCGCATAAGCCTGTGAGAAATATGCGACTATAATCCTAATGAATTGAATAAATAACACGGGAGACAAGGACGGACGTGCACCACGCTGCTCTCGCTTTCAACAAAGACATTGGATTTGTACTTCAAGAAACTTCAAGGAACGAGAGAAGAAAGAAAAAAAAAAACAACAAAACAGATGAAAAAGGATATTCACACAGGATTTATTCAAGGTTTTTCGCCGAAACTGTGATTCCAGGACAAAAAACAGCAATCAACACTAAGAAGCACATGGCTGCAGCTACAGGGGGTCACTTCCCAGAACAAAGGAACAAAGGAAACTGACCACGGACTGGGCAGACTACACCACACACACATCGCATAAGGTAAAGAACGCATTTTACAATTACAAATACAATTACAATTAAAATTACCGATATCACGATTTACAATAATTTAATTTAATTTAATTAAAAGCTGTTGATCGTACTCTAGTTTAAACACCATTTAACCAATAAATTATGCCCTGGCTTTAAACGACAATAAAGTTTAACATAATTGACCGTATATCAATATCAATTTATTAACATATTAAACCCAATAAAGTTATCCCCACACATACCCCGCCATAGTAAAACCGAACAATTACACCGTTTTAACCCCTAGCACGCATTTTACAATCACAAATAAAATTACAATTACAATTATACTTATCGATTCCACTATTTACAATAATTTTATTAAACGCCGGTAACCTTGCCCTAGTTTAAACACCGTTTTACCAATAAATTATGACCTGGCCTTAAATGACAATATAGTTTAACACATTCTTATAAATTCTGTACAACTATGACACGAAAAAGGATTGAAAGCTACCAAGTCTAACAACCAATCAAATCCGTCAATGATATACACCGCAATCAGGTAAAACCTAACATTATTTTAACTTCATTTATCTCATCCTAAAACTCTTATTTATCAATTATCTCAACTCACCTAAATCCCTTTCCAAACATTAAACTAAAAATATTTCTGAAGTACCCTGACAAATATTAATCTAGATATCCCTTTAATAATAGTAACATGCCCCATACTTCAACCTTCGTTCGTCCGTCGAGTCGACGAGGACCACTCTAGTCATCCGAGGGTTGTAGGGGCTGGTTCTGTTCTGTTTGTGCGCTGGTGGCTGATAAGGCCAATCCTTGAACGGAAGGTTCGTTTGCATAAAGGACAAGGGATGAGTGAGACATCTCCAGGAGAGTTTATGGCACGCGCTTTTCTGGCTTGTCTCTTCAGCTCCGCTGCTGCTGTCCTGCTAGATTCACACAACTTGGAGCCTTTGTGCACGGAGGAACGCCATGTGACTCGATCGTTGGCTGCTTGCTCCCAGAAATCAGGTTTTATGTTGAACGCTTTCAATGCAGCTTTCAGATTGTCTTTGAAGCGTTTCTTCTGACCTCCATGGGATCGCTGTCCTTGCTGTAGCTCGCCATAGAAGAGTCTCTTAGGCAGCCGGTGGTCTGGCATGCGTACAACGTGTCCCGCCCAGCGTAGCTGAGACTGCATCAGGATGGTGTGGATGCTGGGGAGATCAGCTTGGGTGAGTACCTCAGTGTCTGGAACCTTGTCCTGCCACTTGATGTTCTGGATTTTCCTGAGACTTGTTGTATGAAAGTGGTTCAGCTTCCTGGCGTGGCGTTGGTATACCGTCCACGTTTCGCATGCGTAAAGTAGTGTGGGGAGCACAACTGCCCTGTAGACCTTTAGTTTGGTCTGGATGCTGATGCCTCTTCTATTCCAGACGTTGGTATACAGTCTGCCGAAAGATGCGCTGGCTCTGGCAATGCGGAGGTTCACCTCGTCGTCAATAGTTACGCTCTGTGACAGTGTGCTGCCAAGGTAGGTGAAGCGGTTCACTACGTTGAGTTTTTGGCCGTTGACGGTGATGTTGGGCTCAACATAGGGCTTTCCATGGGCAGGCTGATGCAGGACTTCAGTCTTCTTGGTACTGATGGTGAGACCGAAGCTTGTGCAGGAGCTGGAGAACTTGTCAACGCTGCGTTGCAGGTCGGCTTCTGAGCCAGCGTTGAGGGCGCAGTCATCAGCAAATAGGAAATCCCTGATGGTGTCTGTCATAACCTTGGTTTTCGCTTGAAGCCTCCTGGGGTTGAACAGTTTTCCATCTGTACGGTACCTGATGCCGACTCCAACATTTCCGTCTCTGAAAGCATTAGTCAGCATGGCGGAGAACAATAGACTGAATAGTGTCGGTGCCAGAACACAACCCTGCTTGACGCCATTGGCTACTGGGAATGGTTCAGATGTCTGTCCATTGTCCTGGACTCGTGCCTGCATGCCGTCGTGGAAATGCTGCACCATGGATATAAATTTTCCCGGGCATCCGTATTTGGCCATTACTTTCCACAAGCCTTCTCTGCTGACAGTATCAAAGGCCTTTGTCAAGTCGACATAGATGGAGAAAAGGTCTGCGTTTTGCTCCTGACATTTCTCTTGTAGCTGCCTCGCAGCAAACACCATGTCGATGGTCCCACGCTTTTTCCGGAATCCACACTGGCTTTCTGGTAGGAGTCCCTGGTCAAGATGTGTAGTGAGGCGGTTCAGTAGGATTCTGGCGAGTATCTTTCCTGCGATTGAGAGCAAGGATATACCCCGGTGGTTGTCGCAGGCCTGGCGGTTCCCTTTGCGCTTATACAGGTGGATTATGGAAGCGTCTCTGATTTCCTGGGGGATCGTCTCTTGCTGCCACATCAGTAAAAACAGTTGGTGGAGCCTTTCTATCAGGGCTGTACCCCCTTCTTTGTAGACTTCAGCTGGGATGGAGTCTGAACCAGGGGCTTTGCCACTGGAGAGCAGACGTATCGCTTTCTGTGCCTCAAGCAAGGTTGGAGGCTCATCCAGTGCTTCGTTGATGGGTAATTGAGGGAGACCACTGATGGCATCATCGTTGATGGATGAGGGGCGATTCAGGATGCTATCAAAGTGTTCAGCCCAACGTTCAAGAATCTTCTCTTTGTCAGTAATTAGTGTGCTCCCGTCTGCGCTGAGAATGGTGGATGATCCAGAAGATGTAGGTCCATACACTTCTTTCAGGGCGTTGTAGAAGTTCTTCATGTCATGGCTGTCTGCATAGCACTGGATCTCATCAGCTTTGTTGCTCAGCCATGTATCTCGCATCTGGCGGAGCTTCTGCTGTACAGTTCTGCGTATATTGTTGTACGCATCTTTCCTGGAGGTGGACTTGGGGTTGTTGAGGTAGGTTTGATGGAGGCGGTGTTTTTCATCCAGCAACTGCTTGACCTCGTCGCAGTTCTCATCAAACCAGTCTTGGTGCTTTCTGCTTGAGGGTCCTAGGATTTCCGAGGCTGTGCTGTAGACCATCTCTCTGAATGCCGCCCAGTCGGTTTCCACATTCTGATTGTCCAGAGGGGTGGATTTCAGACGCTCTTCCAGGGCATCCACAAGAGACTGTTTGGTACTGGTGCATTTCAGCTTGGTGATGTTTAGTCGTTTAGGAGCCTTCTTTCCCTGTGGGCATCTTTTGGGCTGAATGCGGATGTTAAGCTTGGTGATGATGAGGCGGTGGTCTGTCCAGCAGTCGGCTCCGCACAAGGACTTGGTCACACGCACATCCTGCCTGTCCCTCTTCCTAACAATGACGTAGTCGATGAGATGCCAGTGCTTAGAGCGAGGGTGCATCCATGAAGTCCGGTTACGGGTAGGGAGGCGGAAGACTGTATTGGTGATCAGCAGTTCATGCTCGGCGCAAGTCTGGAGCAAAAGGAGGCCGTTGCTGTTACAGTGACCCACTCCGTGCTTTCCTAGCACTCCATCCCAGGCAACGTGATCACAGCCTACTCTTGCATTGAAGTCACCAAGAATGGCGAGCTTATCTGCCATTGGAACGTCAGCAATGACGGAGTGAAGATCCTCATAGAACTTGGCCTTCACCTCATCTGGGTTTGTCATGGTTGGAGCATAGCAACTGATGATGGTAAGGTGCTTTCTTCCAAACAAGAGGGGGAGTTTCATGGTCATGAGTCTGTCGTTTACTCCCTTGGGAGGTCCAGCCAATTTGCCAATCAGTGCTGTCTTCACTGCAAAGCCGACACCAGCCTCACGGCGCTCTTCACTTCCTCGGCCGCTCCAAAAGAACGTGTATCCAGAGCCCCTTTCACAGAGTTCGCCTTCTCCTGCAAGCCGGGTCTCACTCAAGGCAGCAATGTCCACGTGTATCTGGCGAGTTCCTTTCCTATTAGGGCAGTTCTCCTCTGGGGTCTTTCCGCATCATCTCTGTCCAGTAAGGTGCGCACATTCCATGCGCCAAGTGAGAGAGGAACAATCCTCATTTTATTCTTTGTGTTTCGACCGCTGGAGTAGGGTCCCCACCAGCCGCGGTAAGCTGGCTAGGGAGATTTAGAGCAAGCAATGTTTAGGGCACCTTTTCGAGCCCTTCCTCATGCCAAGGAGGTGAGCAGTGCATTCCTGAAAAGGGCTGCTCAGTCGCTCAGGGGGCTGCCGGACTCCACTGCTGCTCCGTGTCAGTGGTGAACGACCCTAATGGCCTGAGCCGCCTGTGTGCAGGTTTGTGGCTACGGCTGCCAGTGTACCCACACCTGCCGCTTCGTCGCTTGCCTGTCGCCACAGGACTTTGGTGCGTGATGAAATGGGATGGGTAGATGACAAGGGTGACTTGCGCGGTGACTTTGTTTTAAGTGAGGAAGAGTTGCGCAGTTCGTCGACCTCACTCTCTCGCCCAAAACCATCTGAGTCCAGCAGCATGACAAAGTCGAGACGGCCGGAGATTGAGTTGAGTGCAGTGGATGACCAGGACGTCCTATGTGTCTCGTCATGCTCTTAGCGCTCCACGGCGCTTTGCTGGGAATCACCTTTCTGCCCGTTGACCAGCTGGTGGTTCCTCTGCGCAGGCTGCCGAATCCAGTCTTCACATGCTAGGTAGACAAAGCCTAACTCACCGAGGGTTTAAGACCCGTCGGCTACCCTCAGCCTGGTTTAGCCGGCCAGTCGAGGCCGTTTTCCGGGATGTGGCCGCTGCACATGCTACAGCTGCTTGGAGCCACAGGTGAGAGCTGAGTGCCAAGTGGGGACCAAAGGTGGGCGAGCTACCCCCGAGGAAGTACGACTGCTTCCCTCAACCAGAGGTGCTACCCCTCCCTGGACACCCCATACATCCCTATGATATATATAATTTATTCTGCGTTGAACAAAGCCCGTAATCTTACTCAGCATGAGGCTTTAAACACAACAGAATGTACGATAGTGAACTAATGATGTAGAGACATACAGTCATACACATACAATTATAAGTTTATAAAGGATATGCAACATATTAATTCTTTTATTAAAATTTTATACAATTTTGTACAGAGCCTTGGTATTAAGGCCATTGGGATACAGTGTATCTAACCTATGAATCCAGCAGCTTTCTTTAATCAGTCTATTCATCTCTCCAGGTAGAATTTCGATTCCCATGAAAGAAAAATCACATATAGAGTGATTGCTTGTATTAAAATGTATTGAAACATTAGCGAAGAACTGAGGATCCATACAATTTATTTTCAAATGAAAGCGATGATTATTCATTCTGTTAGAAACTTGGTGAATTGTTCGTCCGACATACTGCAAATCACATTTTTTTTGTACAGGTTATCAAATAAATCACATCAGTTGATACGCATTCGGTATGATAATGTAGCTAAAACTCTTCTTCGTGTTGGAGCAACTGACATAAGAAATTCTTTCTCTGATATTTGTATATTGACAGCAGCGACGTCTGTTACATCTAGATGATGAAAAACATCTTTGTATATTTTCTATCGGTTTAGTTCTAATAAAACAATCTTGCAGAATTTTAGGTCTTCTATAAGCAAGAATTGGTTTGATTTTGTAAAGTGTTTTTATGCTGTTTTTATTTGTTAAATTGAGGGGACTCCGCTATTTATTAATTACAAGGCCTCTATTAGGTAATGAAGGATTATATTAGATTGTGAAAAGAATTTTATTTTTGTCTATCGTACATTCTGTTGTGTTTAAAGCCTCATGCTGAGTAAGATTACGTGCTTTGTTCAACGCAGAATAAATTATATGTATCAGATAATTTCTATTTTGGAAATATGTTTTTAAAATTCATTGAAAGGACTTTGTAATGGACAATCGTCTGAAATAATGCGTCGATATCTTTTGGTCTGGCTATATGGTATACCGTTTTTACATGACATGTGATGACAAGAAGAATATTCCATATATTGGTGGATATTTGTTTCTTTGACATGAACATTTGTAGAGATAGTATTATCAATTTTGTAAAATTTTATTTACATCCAACAATGATACATGCGTACTTCATGCAATATAAGGAAATTTAATCGTCGGGTTAAATGATTTAGGGGATCAATACGTTTTCTAAGTTCCTCGTCTAAATCGGTTTCAGATCGTAAAGATGTCATCTAAAATCTTAACCAAGTAGTTGGATTAAAATTCTAGTTTTAAAAAATATGTTTCTAATTTACTCATGAAAAGAGAAGCGTATGAAGGAGCCATAGGACCACCCAGCGCCATACCAATTGTTTGGATATAATATCTGCTATTAAAATGGAAATTCTTCTTTTCAAAGATCAGTTTATTGTTTAACAAACATCTTTACTCGACAGTGTGCTATAAATGTGATTGTTATCAAGAAACTATTTACACGCCTCAAATACAATCTGTAAGCGGTATGTTTGTATATCTTGCTGTTACATCTAAAGATATCAGAATTGAATTATCACATAGCTTTGGAATAGACTTCAACGTTTTAATAAATTCAGTAGTATCTTTAATGTATGAAAGAAGTGATTTCATTAAAGGTTGCAAAACACTCTCAATAAATTTGGATAGGTTTTCAGGATATAAATTACAATCTGATATAAGTGGTCGTCCTGGATAATTTAAAGGTAAACTATGGTCAGGATTTTTGTGAGTCTGAGGTAATATTTAAAACTGAGATGTACGTATTTTCGGGGGTTAGGATAAAATTCTTCAGTTACGAATTATTATTATTAACGATGTTATCAATGCATGTTGAATTTTCTATTTAATTTTTGATTATAGGTCTTTCTTAATTTGTTTGTAATATTTGTTACCATTTAATTGACGCTCAGATTCTTTAAGATAGTTCCCTTATTCATAATAATAATAGAGTTTGATTTAACAGCCGTTTTAATCACAATATTCTCGTCATTAATTAGATTATGTCACGACTCAATTTCGTCCTTAGAAATATTACAATAATATCGCTTTTGATGATGATCTTGTTCTATCTCTTGTGTGATAACCTCGATGTAAAAATGGATGCACAAGATGATTTAATTATGTTGAAATAACCCATACTTTTAGAATGAAAAGAATTTGAGTCACCCTCTGAATTTTTTTAATGCTTTTGTATCGGGGAGGGGCAAACCTAGAATCAAAGGAACGAGCCATCAATGTAATTCCAATCGGATCAATGGCATAGGTAAGCTCCGACAGTCGGATTCGGCTGGTTTAATATTTGAGGGTTTGTTTAAATTTATCTGTAGGCTTGAGAAGTTTTACTTATATATATATATATATATATATATATATATACTATACTACTTATATATATATATATATATATATATATATATATATATATATATATATATATATATATATATATATATATACACGTAAGTTGCACACTTTCATCAAATCATCAAAATATAGGTAGATGTATAGATACAATGCGCTTTCAGGAATGATCAATCATATGTCTTTAATCATTTGACAGATTTTAATGCAGTGAAATTCCCGAAAATAATGTATAAGATTTATTTAAAGATGTCTTAAACACATCAGAATCTGAAGATAATGATAACCACACATTTATCTAAAATATGATACATATCATATTTATTGTTTTGTCCTGTAGCCATGGTGGCCCAGTTGTGATTGTCTAGGACTCTTTATCAGAAGGGTTTGGGTTCGAAGTCGGCCACTGGATCAGCATTGATCGGTTATGGTGGTTGCGCATTTGACGGCATTCTACTTTCATCGTGACGATATAACCTTGATGCTGTTGTGTGCCGTAAAATGTTCTTAGCCTTCCTTGTTTGCATGTCAGCATGTCATGTTTTGTATGCCGTTATCTTTCTTTTCACAATAGTTTTAATCGAGAACTTTTTCAATCACATTTGTTTAGCCATTATTACAACCCGATGGAGATTTTGAAGGATTCCCAAAGCAATTGTGGTTCTCAGCGGATACTAGGACTTCAATGTTTTCTCGCGAAGACGTTTCTCTCTCCTGAAAGGCTGCACATATCAGACGAAAGCTTCAACGTGACCCACATATCGGATACTTACTCCAGATTTGTCGAGGTAATCATTCAATCCGCAAAGGTCGATAGTTAATTGTATCAACGATCCAGTTCTCAATGAATTTGTAAGTAGTATAGGTACTGTATATCTATATAGTGTTGGCTCACGTGTCAGGCGCACAAATAACTTGCCTTTGATTTTTTAATTTTAAAACCATTACACCCGCGAGGCACAGATGATTGTTGCACAACTAACACTTTACCATACTAGATTATTTTTTGTTGTTGGATAGTATGATTCATGGTTCAGCTACAAAACATGGGATTTTCATTTTTTCTGAAACCAACAACATATTAACCAACCTCACCAGATAAACAGTACATTATTTAATTATAAACTTCAATTAATCTAACGCTACTAAAGAGTTTTATTTTTCTATTTTTAAAAAAATTGACTGTAATCATCCTGGTTTAAGACCTCCACATTTCGTTTATTAAACGAGATTATACCCTTAGTGCATAAATGTTTAAGCCCTACCCACGAGCAAGCGTTAAAAACAAAGAAAGTGAGGCTGATTGTACCCTGTCGATCTTTAGTTCAGATATTTCTAAGGCTAAAATCACCGTGCTAGAACAATAAATATGCATTTATTATCAATGACTAAGACCCAATTTTTATATTTTTAAAATTATAACATTTAGAAAATATTAGCTAAGAGTGCATACAAAGATAAGCACGATACAGATATGTGGCCTGATAAATGAACTATTTATAGAGACTAGATATACACACTATGTAAACAAATTGCAATAAAGGTAGCAGGAAGTTTTAGCACATACAAATGCCAAGTATCAGAATTTCCTAAACTACATTTATTGAAATTTGTAAATAAGATAATCCAGTTCAATAAATGAATATTAATATGGTATATTAATAATAAAACTAACGTTAATTTATTCATCACATAGAAGTTTATTTTAAGGACCTTACTAAACTAATAGCTAGCATAAAAACAAAAGTATTTATTATTACTGAGCATTAAAATTTTGCATCTTTTTAAACCTCGAAATAAAGTGAAATGTCTCATGTAAATATTGAAAAGTGTGCATATTATATCATTCTTTTATAATAAAGAAGTTTCAAAAATATTTATAAAGTGAAATGTCATGAAAGTACAGAATGAAGGTTGCTGAAAATAAAGAATCGGAAAATATATTTGTATCAGATATAACATTAAGACCTCATGGATCTTTTACAGGTTTTTATGTTTTGCTATCATCAACAGAATTGGGATTTACGACGTCATGATCATTGATATTCTCTTACTCTTTTAAAGCAACGATTAATATTTTGCTGGACGTAGCAAAAAGGAAGATAAATATAGATGATTTTATTATTATTTTTTCTTTCGATGGCAAAATTAGTCCAAGTTTTATACCATCTAAACTTGCAAATAAGAAAACTTGTCGTTCAGATATAGTCACAGTTGCCCTACTAGAAGTGTTAGGAAATAATCATTTAAGTTAGCAGAAAACTCTACATACACATTGAACGAGGAAACGCGAAAACTATCTTCATTCAGAAGTATTTATATTTGTCACGTGGATGATTAGTGGCAAACATATGCAGATGACAAGCAATCACTTGGTACAAATATGTTTTGACCGAATGTTGATAAATGTATTACCCAGAGATATTAACGGATATAATAAAATATATTACAGATCAATCTATATGCTATACGTAATACCATTTAATGCCAGTGGCGATAAAACTGGTTTAATGTATGGACTAACCTATTTAGTTATGTGAAACTGATACATATGGAGCACTAAATAGAAAATATGTTATAAAAATGCGATTTGAAAATATAAATCCTTGTTGTTGAAGATTTATCTTCTTAAAGATAAATTGTAAGCATTACCTGGAGAGAACATCTAGAAGACATCTTACGGCGAGAAGATATATCGGTACCAGAAACAGTGTGACTTATTTGCTCCAAAAATCAAAGAACTACTAAGAGAAGGAATCAAACAATTCTGAAGTACAGATATTTTAACATCTCGAATGATGAAATGATTTCGTTCCGTTCAAGCAATGTCAGAATGGTAATATAACAAAATAATATTGAATATTTTGAGTCAGAAATTTGACAGCCAATAATTATTAACTTGGGAAGAAATAATATAAATATTGCTGTGGTAAATTAGTTTAATATTTAACCAGATGATTGTTTTAGTGAGTCTGAGCAGACAAAAGTAAATAAAATAATTAGCAATCTGAAACTTTATATGGTGTGTGTAGAATAATTATATTAGATTCATATTTTTGAAAGGTTAATCTGTATAAATGGATGAGATATTACGTGTTAAAATTCTAACTAAAATGTTGTTGTTCACCAAATAGAATTTCGAAAACAATCTCAGCTAGGTATGAAACGTATGCAAATATGAATAATCTAGGTGGATGTATAGTGGAGGAAATCTCAAATCAAGAGAATATATCCGGAAAATAATTACATGCAAAACTGGAGAAACTACAGCAAGCCTGCTATTGAAACATAAGAAAGTAAATTTCATTCTGAACTTTTAAATGTTGAAAATGTTCTTAACACAAAGACAGCAAAATCTGAAAGGGAAGATGTAAAGCCTATTCCAAATTGGAAGAAAAAGATAAAAGCTAAAACAAACATAAAAAAGAAAATAAAATAAAAGACAAATGAACAAAACGTGATATGATTCAAACTCAAAGTAAAATAACTTTATTACAAGAAGACTCCGTGAGTCCTTTCAAAAACATTAAACGAACATACTGACAGTAAAAAGAGAACTATACTATGTCATAGATAATAAAAAAGCAAAACACATGCCATCACAATTTTTTTTTTCATCAACACAATTCAAAAGAAATATAAGCCCATGGTTTACAGACAAGCAGATTGCAACAACAAATATTTAGACCATTTGCAATTAATTAATTGTTTAAGAAGAACTAAGATGAAGAAACGTTTTTTTAAATGGTATTCACTAATGAGAATAAGAAGCAGAGATTAGTTGCGAAACCTCTATGTGCTTAATCGAAGAAAATATAGACTTCTCAGAGTTCTGTGGTGTAATTTATATTTCTGATAATCTAATTATATACCACTAATTATTCATTTTCTATTTTAATGCAATTTTAATCTGATTATTAACACCTTAGCTAAGAAAATAGGTTAAAAAGTGTGAATAATACCAAACAATGATGAAAAATATATTTGATTTAGTAACACAATGATAGCATATATCTGAAAAGAAAGTAAAGATTCATTAATAGTTATGAACCAATCAATTGAAAACTTGTTTAAAACATAAACGAGGGTAAATTCAATGAAATAATAACATATTTTTGGCGGAATGGAGCCTTATTTGAGAAACGATATGTTTCTGAAAGAATAATACATTCCCTAGCACGCTATAACACAGCTTGGTTATTATCAACATAATTTGTAGATCATAAGTTAGCGAAGTTGATTTATCAGCACGTCACTGATGCCATGGAACCAATCAAACGAGACCCCTTCATGATATAGAACGACTGCTGTGAAAAGAAAGCTTAATGCTATATGAAATTTTGGAAGTATTTTTGAAGAATTTTGAAATATCTGTATCAATAATTACAGACTAGAACCAATTGATTGTTTTAGTGCAACTGGAATTGCATATGATGCTATTTTGAAAGTAATTAGGGAACAGTTAGAATTTTCTAGCACACAACGATACAATCAATATTAGAGCTGGAACGAGCATGATGCCAAATAGATAGGCAAAACAAATTACGAGTATGATAACAATAAATATTAAAAGCAAAGGTCAAGGTCGTACATTATGTACCAAGTGTCCAACAATTTATATCAGATGGCAGTATGCCAACACATGCCTGTCAGAAACATTAAATGGACTAAATGACAAGAAATGAAAGCAAACGATCAAAATGTAATGTCTTGGAATGGAGAAAATCCATATTTTTAAGAAACTAATTTAGAAATACGAACTTATTTACAAAATTGTCTAAATAAAATCAGCCCTGTAGTGCCTAATCAAGAGTTCATAAAGAGTATATGTTGTCTATATTGCATCATAAATGCGAAGAAGATAAAAATGGTACAGCCTTAAGGATAAAGGGAAATGTATCATCCACTATCGTAACCCGCAGTCGTATGTTAATTTAGACACACAAATAGAAAAATACATAGGGGTGTTTAATTTCATCAATAATTCTGATTTTATAACTATTTTTACAGGTACTGCATTATTTCACCCAAATATGTTTTCACTGACGTATTATCTTTCGAGCAAAAGACAACTATAAATCTACATGTTCACGCAGATCGTTTAAAACAGTTATTTTTTTCCGTCATGCGTCATTTCATAATAACGTGCGCTAAATGCAGAGTAAGTTTATTCTTTTCCACTTTTCATATTCGATGCTGGCACAATCGTTTATTAGAAACAGGCTATACATTTCCTTTTAAACACTAATTAAAAATTCACATGAGTTATCCAGTTTATCATCAGGATATATCTCATTTACATTGCTATTTATAAAATGTAATTTTCTATTGTTGGTCCTTTTGTACATGAATGTTAGACTGACAATCACAGGAACAAATCCTATTCATTTTGATTATATATGTAGCACAATTAAGTATTTTCTCAAAGCAGTATTGATTTGTAGTCGTCTCATCCTATGTTTAAGGTGGATTAATTTGTTTTTACTGGTGATGTTTTTTCTTTTTTCTTTATATTTCAAAGCAACATATAGCACAATCTTCCTCATCAACTGCACCATTCTTATTACATCTGGTACCTTTTGCAAACAAGATACCTGAAAGTTCAAATTCCTTCATGTTGGACCTTATGGAGTTTCTCTTTATTAAAATTCTAATTAATTTAAAACAATACTGATTGATAATGTGTAGTCAGTTCCAGGTAACTGTTATCGCAAGTACTTCCTAAATCCAGTCATAAGCATATAAATTATGAACACTAATATTGTTAGTTCTGCAGGAGTTTATTCCTCGCTAAATAAATATGTCGTTGTAAATTGTTGATTCATTTCGTAAACCTGTTAATAAAATATATTTTGTATTCCTTCTAGAGTAACCATTACTTTTTATATTGCTGAATTTAAATACTGCTCAGGACGAGTTTCTTTGTTTTCTAACGCAGTATTAAAGGTCACCGGCCAACATTTATTTTATATCAGATTTGCATTACATGATTAAAAGTAGTTGTACTCGCACAAAAAGAACAAAAAAAATATTAAGTGTAAAGAAGAAATAATAATTTAATTACTCGAAATAGAAGCATACAACTCTGTTACTTCAACCTTGCTACGATTTCCCACCTATAGAGGACGCCAGCCGGAAATGACGTACATTTATCCCCACAAGACGAAGTACATGCTTCTTCTTGTCGAAAAATAAAACACTATAAACTATGGATAGGGAACATTTAGATGAAACTACTGAAAATTAATTTACTGTCAAGCCTTATATCGATATGAGTGCACGAGGCAGTAGTTTCTGTCGCTTTCAAAACTGTTCCATTGTTTCAATTTATTTTGAAATTTCCCGTTAATCCAGTTAAAAAGGAATCAATGTTGGCTTCCCTATGTCGGCCGACTTTATTAAAAAAAAAGAAATTCGCACACTTGAAAGAATCCAAAGGAACCAAACTTGGCTTCCTTATGTCGGTCGACTTCATAAGAAAAAATCGGCACGCTTGAAAGATACCAAAGTCAGTTTCCGGGGTTGGTTTGCTTTGTAATAATATAACCTTCGTATTTGATATCCTGTCGGTAAGTTTAAGCAATGAGTTTATTGCTCGCTATGTTTATTCATCATCACCTAGGCTTCTATTGGTTTGCCATATGTAATCATAATTGATGTTTGCAGGGCAAATTGTATATACATAAATAACTTTCTTTAATAATAGTTTTGTAACCCATGGTAGCGAAAAGATTAATCATTTGCACTCATAGCGAATGTATTTTAAAATAATGATTTTTATTTGCGAGATACCGTCGTATAGTTAACCTGGATACAATACAATCTTGGTCAGTTTGCACCTTGTAACTTATCATGAGTGAATGGCAGGTGCCTTCAAGCAATCGGGTGATATTTTCGTCTGTTTGGGATTTTGTTATTTGACATAAGCGATACACACTACGGTAAGGATGCATACGCAAGCCGGCATCCGCTACATATACCGAGTTCGTGGATATATTTGTTTCTTTAATAAATTTCGCATGATGAAAAAAGAAGGAATAAATGATAACAATGCAAGGTTAGTTTCTTTCATTTTATTTTCAAATAAGTGTATGTTTATCAATTTTTTTTGTACCGTGCGGGGGGGGGGGGGCACAAATTCAACACAAAATTATTTCCTTTCTTATTTGTATGGAATAATAGAGTAAATATGATTGACGATATTGACTAGTAATGACAAGCGTTTAATTTACGCGCGCACACACTAAGACAACTTGAAAAATAAAACAAGCAATAAAATTAACTGGTAAGAGCTTCATATTTCAGCAACTAAACACTGACAAAATGCTCAACATTATTCTCTCTCTCTCTCCCCCCCTCTCTCTCTCTCTCTCTCTCTCTCTCTCTCTCTCTCTCTCTCTCTCTCATGTGTAATCGAGTGTGTATTATATGCAGCAGTGTTACAACCTGAAACCTAAAATTAAATATATTTGTTATAATATCTCTTGTACACAACCCATAGAAAAATGTATACGTATTCTGGAGAATATTGTTTAATAAATCAATATTGATAATTTGACCGGAAGACTTAAATTGAGAATGCCGTTGTGTAGATGCTTTTTTAGAATAAAAAATTGTATATAAATATTTTAATTTAAGAACGAGCAAGATATGTCAGTTTGTGTTTTCTCTCATACGTTACGAAGTATGATTACTTTCTTTGAAAGAATATCAAGATAGTTTGTTTAAATTTAGTTTTTTTTCCCTAAAAGCTATCTTATGTATTATCTACTTGTTGTTTGAAGACAAAGAACTTGTTCAAACTATTGTTAATTTGGGTCGAATTGTTCTTCGAGTTGGGCCCAATTGCCTTGGACCGAATTGTCTTTGGGCCAAATTGACTATAATCCGGCATAAATGATACAACTTTCCCATCCCTCACCCGATTCGATCCCACAGATTGAATGCATTTTTTTCTGGTGAAACGGGTCTTTCGGAAAAAGAAAGAACCCTTTTCCCATCATCACTCTTTTGAATACATCCATATGCAACACAGTGCACCATATTTGCTGTACAAAAGCACGGTCGTAAGACATATCACATAGACATTTACGTCGGGAAATTAAACACTTGAATGGCTAGGTTGAATAGAAGGGATAAATGTACATCATATCCGTTTTTGGCACGAAGAAACTACTCATTGTTTACGGAGATTGCCGAATAATTTTTTCACTTAAAAAAGCGGATTATTAAGTCTAATTAAACGTTTTTATGGTGCGCATACTTAACAAATGCGTTTTGTTTATGACTATAATAATATCACACGTTTGTACAATATAGGTAGCCATTGACCTTCAAGACTACTTTAAAACTCATTTTTAGTGGGTCAAGTATTAAATTTGTTACAATCGTGTTAGAGCCTACATCATTAATTCTTTTTATTGTATTTTAAGGAAACTGACTTTGTATCAGAAGTAATCCTGTATACTTTTACTGTAGTGATATATTCTCCAACTCATAAAGCTGTTGAGGATCTTCCATCGCTTTATTTCATTTTTCCAATGCAATTGTAAATCAGTCTGAAATTGTGAAGAAGAGAGGTGTGTTGCAACGGACAATACAATATTAGCATCTGGAAATAAAGTGGCATTCTACTTTTTTTTATAAGCAATCAACTGAACAGCTTATGTAGCAATATTTCCTGTATTAAATTCTCATGATCTTAACTTTCAAAATTTCTCTATTTAATTTTATTCTCGACGATTCTAGTAATCATACATCTTTAAACCCCATGAAAATTATAAATACCTACTATAAGAAATGAGTATTTCACAAGCATTCTTCATAGATGTGTTCGCAACTGCCATTTAAGCATCTCTTTCAACATTAGCATTAACAAAAATATTTGTTTTTAAAACTTTTGCCTACATTACTACTGGAAGCCTTCGTTTAGATTGCGTACCACTTCACGCTACAAATATAATGATGTGTTTGACAAAGGTGTTTAACACCCAGTGGTGTTTTGTCTGCTTGCGAGGAGTTATACATTTTCCATATGCTGCCACTGTCATTTATTTACTTAGCTAAATTTCTTCTAGGACTTTGTTCGGTTTGCACCCTCACTCACAGATACTAATACCCCACATGATCACTAGCGCCTATTAAAACGGTAAAAACACATTGGTGCCTTATCTTCGTGACAGAAGGTTGGTAAAAGTCAATGAGTGTAGGTTATCTAGGTCTCGCTAACACAACAGCGGTGTCAACAAAAGAATAAGGAAGATCTTCCTCGAAAATATCTAAACCATGTTTTTCATGGTTATTCTTTCCGGTTATCGCGTGATTTTGCTCTAATTATGTTGAATTCATTAGTTGCTTTGTGCAATTCTTGAAAAGAGTTTATTTTCATTTCTTATTCGTCTTTTTTTTCACAATTTGGACCCAAATTAAAATTACACCACCTGGCATAATTGCTGCTTTTGCTATGATTACCCCTATGTAATCTCATTTAATTTTAATACATTTATCAGTCTTTAAATCTCAGGCTGAAAATTATGTTTTGTGATGATATTCCGGATAAGCATTGATTGAATATTGATTTCATCCAAATAATTTGTAAGTGATTCTATTATAATGTAATTAGCGGCAATGATTTTATACACATCATGATTTTAATAAACTTCAGATGATAATCAAAACATCTGTTATTTATCTATAATCCAATATTAAATTCAATATTTTCAAAAGTCAGGAAGCTTAAGTTTGTTAATATTTTATACCACCATACCATTTTTGTTTTAATGACACATTAGTGAATACGATATTTTGAATGTAACATGTAACATAATGGAGCATAATCTATTCCATAAATAATATTTATTGTTTGGGGTCTACTTTCAGTCTTAAAAAGTTGCACTTTGGTTCAGTAAATTACAAACACTCTGGCTATATCTCCAGATAATTGTATTCCCGTCCAAGTAAAAAGAAGAAAAGAAAACTTTACTTCATCAGTTGTTATGTTTACTACAAATGATCGTATACCAATTTATGTCTTTAATTAAGTTTTCAAGTTTTCCATGTTCTCCTGATTTATTTAAAAATATCAACACTTTACTTAATCTCGAAGATTTTTTAATCAGTATTATACTGATTCTAATATATTCTCTTTTGTTACCTGTTTTGAAGGCATATATTTCAGTTTGTAAACGTTTGTTTTAATTCATTTAAGTCCTTTCGTAATCGTTTAAGGTTTTGGTCGAATCAGCTAATTCATCAATATTTTGTTGTACAACATCGGCATTATTCATTCGTTTTCGATGTGTATATAACTTTCTATCAGTTAGAACGTGTTCCCATCTCCTGCAGACTTTCTTTGCTTCTGTGTTAAGTTGATCTATAACAGTAACAAAAGTTTGAAATGTTAGAAATTATATTTCGTGCTTAAACCAGTACTAGATAAATCGTAGGTGGGTGTCTTTGAGCTGATTACTCTTTCGCTCACACTGATTTTGTTTTTGTTTTCATGTATATCTTTCAGACGTTTCTGTTTCATCTTTACCTTATGCTGCAACTGTGACAATGTACTAGAGTTAGCAGTCACTTTATTTTCAAGCCTTAATATATCAGCTTTTAAGTAATCAACTCGCCTTTCTATCTCTTCATCACTCAATTTTCCCCATCCTTTAACTGTTGCTGTAATTGCTGAAGTTGAGATTGTAAAATATTATAAGTTTTTAACTTCTTCCATGTCAATCTTTAAAGCAGATATCTCAGTGTTGAAAACGACACGGAGAAATTCCAAACATACTCCACTGAACAAGGGTTCAATCGTGTATGCTTGTTATTTCATCTTTTCTCTTTCCAACAGTGTGTAATGCATGTAAGGCATTGGATGTAGTATTTAATCTTTGGGTATTCATATTTAAGCATCTCAAATCTTGGTCTTGTTATCAGTGCTCGAAGTTACTAAATTTTTTGAACTGTGTTGCAGACACTCAGTATCGAAACCGTCTTCAATGTCGTTACTAGCACTTATTCCCTCTTTGACTTCGGTAATGTACATTTCAAGGTTATAAAATCAAGGTGCACGTACTGCAGCTTTTGCTTCACTCTTGTCTTTGATGTAATAGAACTCGTTCGCAAGACTATTTTTAATATTTTATTAACCAACAATAAAAGCTATTCTCTGTAAAAAAAAAAAAAATGGAAAACTTTCTTCCGCTCTTATGAAATGGATTTGTAAAATATACTTCTTTGCCGATCTTGTTGAATAAGTTCATTGTTTTCAGGTTCCCTTTTAGTAAGAACGCAACGTTCCATTTCAGTAGCGGAAATTACAGCAGTTAACATTTACACAACGAATATATGCAGGTTTTTACACAACGAATATATGCAGGTTTGACGTTTAAGTCGTAGCTTATACCCACTTATTATCACAGATTCCAATTCGCTGCAAAATACTTCAAAAATCTTTTATCATTTATGTCATCCATAACATATTTGTGGCAGATGTTAAAATTTCATTGTGTTTTAAAACTGTAGTGTATATAAGCTTTACCTTCAAAGCATTGTACTATACGCAAATAAAGTTGCAGCAAACCCATTGAAAGCTACAGGTATAATATGTCCTGTTGCTATTATTGCGATTCGTGAGCTAGGAGTTAACATACCGTCAACGTCGATAGATTTAAGTTACTTTCATTAAATCATTTTTAATTTCGTTGATCATGTTCAACCTAAAAGTAATACCAATATCGCAGGTAGCAATATTAGGTACGAAATCGATAGCTTAGACTAAGCAAAAGTACTTCAAAAAGCAGGAATTATATAAAATATATCAAGTTTTTTTATTTGCTTCAGTTATTGCTTGCTTTGATTTCTTAGTTTCAGTTTTCAGAATCAAAATATATTTATTCTCCTTAGGTCCACCAGCAGTAACTTATTTACTTTCTAGTTTTGTCTGGTGATATACCATATGCCATAAGATAATTAAGCGAAAACGAACAAAGTGAAAATGGAATAATTAACTTAAGATATTCAGCGATCCCCATATATGTTGATGAATGTATTAAAATCTTAACCAACTTCAACAAAGGCATAATGTATTCAACTGTAACAGCTAAATTTAATACTGCATGGAAAATAGTGATAATTATAGCATTTTTCTCAGTAGCTATCGTTAAAACTCTATAGTCTTACATTAAGTAACAGTAAAAGCAAAACCAAAATATTTTGTAAAATTCAACAAATAATTTATTTCGCTAAGTTATAAAATTAAAATTTAAGAGGAACTTACATTATTGTGAATTAAATCCCAAATGATCCTAAAAGATCTGTCACAAGTCCAACAGTGTTACGAATGAATTCCAATCCTGAATGTTCTCCAATGGCCTTGAATGTGCCGAAGTACCAAAAGTCTTGATGTATCACAATGATATAATCCAGAACGGTTTTGATTGAGTCCTTAACAATCCCAAAATAATGGATTAGTCTAAAATGTCAATGCGCACTTTGTAATTCCAAAGTTAGGTAGCACATCATAACACAGTGTGTTGTGAAGCCAGTCTATATTTAGATATGGAAACCATTCTTTTGACAATTTGTGGAATAAACGAACTTTGAGTTCCCGTCGTATAATACTCTTAGTGTGCTATGTTTGTGTGTACCGTCCACAATTTTGCTGGTAGACTCAAGAGATATCAGTTCATGCGCCTAGCTCGCTCACAACGAGCGCCTCGCACCGTGAAAGCAAGATTTCTTCCACAGATTTAGCGCAGAGGGAAAATAATTTAAAACCCCCATCTTGAAATAATGTTTAAATAGAACAATCTATTGTTCTTAGTGTGGATAACATATTAGTCATTTTTATGTTTACAAAACCTGCAATCAACCAATAAATAATTTAAACAAAATGCAGAGGCTATGCCATTCATGAGTGTACCAATGTACGTAAAGAACGTATTAACATTATTTCATGCATGTTATTTGATGGCGAAGCACGTTAAGACGCTGTGACATCATATCTTATACTTTACCAAGTGATGATTTTATTTTCTATGGACAGTTCTATTTGTTGAAACGTATTTTGACTCTTGTAATATTTTATTTAAGATACTCTAATTTAGTCTTGCTCAACAAAGAGCCTCAAAAGTCACTGTACTAAACAATGAGGGTCATCGGGTAATCGAAATCTCAATAAGTAGTAATCCCTTTATCTTATTAAGTAGATGTGGCAAAGCCTTTCCAATTTTTAAATATTTGTAATCGACTATTCAGTACAATCTGCTTAATGTAAATTGTTAATTACAGTATTGTATAACTCCACTTACTTTTACACAAGCTGATATTCATTACTTACAACTTTGCTTAAGCTCACATAAACCAATAAATCTAAAATATACTCCTGAGATAAAGAAAACATTTCTTCGGGAGCTAAAGAATACGAGAAGAAAAAACGAAAAAATACTCCCCCTACCCCAATTGTATCAGGAAAATCTGTCAAACTCAGTCAAGGTTAGAAAGATCACAGAAAAGTATGAATGGAAATAAAGGAATTATTGATATATGCCTTGCAATTTCCGAACTATTTCTTGATTCAGTTGACATATGTTTTGAAATAGAACGGATATTAATAATTGCAATGATAACAGAAATTCAAATCGACGTTGTTTGTTTCGATGTTAGTACCGAAGTTCAGAAAGAAGATATAATTTAACTGAAGCGATACTCAGTATAAAAACGATCAACAACGGATGATCTCCAAAGCGCAAGCAAGCATTCCAAACGAAAATACATTCATATAAATACGTTTTATCCAGCTACCCACATGTCAACTTAACACAAAAGAAACTTAATAGCAAGCAAATAATGCATGTTAGCATACAATATGTTTACAAGCTACACCAGTCAACTTTAAGAAATCTTAAATGTAAACATCTAAAAGCATTTTGGTCCATTATTTACAGTTTGGAAATCGAAACGATGAATCAAAGATTAGACTCTATACATACAAACTCTTGAATGATTTAAATAAAGATGACTACATGTTGTGGAACTTGAAATAGACATTGGCAATGATGACAATATTGTCGAACTTGATATAGATCTAGACAATTATATCAGTATTGTGGAAGTTTCTTTTGATATAGACATTGATTACAATATTATGGAACTTGAAATAGATATAAAGAATGATGACAATATTATGGTACTTTGATATAGATATAGACAATGATGCAAATGACGTTGAACATAATATAGATATAGATAATGATGTCAATACTGGAATTTGATACAGATCTAGATATTGTTTACAACATTGTTGAACCTGAGGAAATTGATGCAGATATAGACAATAATGAAAATATTGTGGAAAGGTCTATACAATGATGCGAGTATTGTGGAACTTGATGCAGATCTAGATTCCGGTGACCTAAGAGGTTAGATCGTCCGCCTCGGGTGTGGGAGGTCGCGTGTTCGAACCCTGTCCGAGTCATACCAAAGAAGTATAAAAATAGGGCTGGCAGTGGCCTCCCTTGGCGCTCAGCATTAAGAGGTTAGTGTTAGGATTGGTCGGCTTTGTGTCAGGATAAGAAGTGAGTCGGTGGGACATCATGCCACATGTCTGTAGCAGGATGCCCCAGTGCTAGACATCACTATAAACTGCCACACTGCAGAGATCGTACAGAGGTGACTGAAATGTTTTTAAAGCTACTTTAAAAATCCAAATTACACACACACACACACACACACACACACACACACACACACACACACACACACACACACACAGAGGACTAGAAATGATGACAAAATTGTGTAAACGTGTATAGATAGAGCCTATGATAACTGTTACGTATATGTAATTAAATTGATTTTGTGTTAGTTTTAAAATTCTTTTTTAATTTTAATTTTGTTTCATTACAGTTTATTGTAATGATTATTTTCACGGGACTTGATATTTTCTTTCAGTAAATTCTGTTTATCTAAAACGTAAATGGTGTTACATTAGCATTATTTTTAGCTCACTCTGGTACACCGTTTTGTAAACACTACGCGAAAACGATTGGGTATTGCCAAGGTCATTTCGGCCTACGCGTTAGTCTGAATAAACAATGTTTGATTTTTAAATTTATTTCAGAGTGAGAATCTGGTACTTAGATAGGGATATTCTTGCATACGTGACAAAGGGCATTTTATATTATTGCGATGTTCAAATTAGTAAATCACGCAACCTATCGCGTGAAATACCATGTGATCTAAAATCGAGGCTTAAAACAGCTATTTTCTGCTAGATCGGGTCAGAGTCGTTCTTAACACCTTGAGGGAACAAGGTGTTCCTAATTGTTGTTGTCAGTTTGATTTTCATTCGTTTTGGAATTTAATAATTTATTCTCTAGGAAACTAAACAAGTGTACTTTTTTATAAAACGTTCTGGGAGAAAGAAATTCAGTGGAAATTTATTCTGGAGTTATACGGAAACATAAACTGTGATTCAATCGGGAATCTATTACCACCAGTACAACGGTCTTTTCTGACGTCATCGTCTCATATTGGAATTTCATCGAGATTCGAACCTGGATTTTATTAGAACTGTTTTATGATAGGACTTGTATTTTTCAATCTTAGAATTAAATTTTGGATTATATTTACAAACCGTCAGTCCTATTTCCAATTTTTTCATTGTTTTCTAGGGAAATAAATTATTTTGTTAAAATATACAAAGCTTGTTGACTTCACTCTTTTCTCTTGTTATTATTGTACGAGCCTACACGTAACATAACAATATTGTTGAATTAGATATAGACATAAACAATGATGCCAAAATTCTGGAAGGTATAAAGATATATAACATGATGCCAATATTACGGAATTTGATATAGATCTAAACAATTATTGTAACATTGTGGAACCTGACAGAGATATATAAAATGATGAGAATATTATCAATAGCAACACACAAGTAAAAAGATAAATTCTAAAAAAAATGATTGCATTGCGGATATAATGATGCCTACCAGTATTACATTATTCAGGCTTATATATGAACAAGGAATAGTCACAGAGTCTCTGTAAAAGAGATCCGATACAAATTGAAAGTTGCCATCTGATAACTATTTTATTTTCTTTCTGGTAAATATTTACAACTTCGGTAAATTTCGGAATCAATTATGTTATTTTATACAATATACTGAACGAAAACTAAGCTAGATTTCAGGTCTATATTCAACTTCAGATCAGAAGAAATTTTGAAATTTAGGAACGAAACAGAATTTGATATTTTATGGTATGCATATCCATGAATAAATACAGTGTTAACGTGACATTAGTTCTAGAATTATTTATAACTTCCATCGCCACAAACATAATAGTAAGATGTCCGCCGAAGAACAATTTCGTTTGTTTTCCAAACATTAATTTGTGTTGTGAGACATGAAGAATATCTCATATATTATCCAGATTATTTATTAAAAGCCTGCAATCTTTTTTGCAAGAAAATCACTGTTCCAGAATGAATGTTGATTTAGTGGGTTTTCAAGCCTCAACACATGAACAATTTTAATTTTATTATATGCATACATTCCGTAATGCAAGGGACAAGTGAAGATTCTTTTCAAAACAATCTTAACGTTCTTTATGACTATACAATTTAATATTAACTTTCAGAGAACATGATTATGAAATCTGGACAGGTAAAACTACTCGGTTTCAGTTTATTGACATCATGATGATATTCAGAACTCCCTATCGCGATGCAATATATTGTCAAATGTATTAGATCCCAGATCTATATGTGTAATATAGTTCTATACCTTGATATCTTGTCTTCTAAACCCTGGAGTCTTTAAAGTCTTCAAACACAAAGTTCATCAGGATTAAACGCAATTCAGCTTATTTGTAAGGGTAGTGGTAGCTTTAATATCCCAATGGATTTATAATTTCAACTTTGAAACAATATTTACATGTACGCTGGTACTGCCTATACGGTTTACTAACAACAATTCGATATCTCACTGACCACTCCTCACCAGCGGGTACCTCATGTTGTGCTTATTTCCTCATAAGGATCCCTTTTTTAACAAAATAACAAACATGCACTTATTCGGCTTCAGTTTCGCTACAGCCCTCTACTACAATCAATTGAAACATATATTAGAGGTGGAATCAACATTATACCAGATAGATAAGCAAACGCAAATCACTAATGAATATGATAAGTCAAAGTCAAATACCTAACGATTTATATTGATAAAAGTTATGCCTCCCCCTAAATTTAAAGGGCATAATTAAACACAAAGCTAAAACAGTCGAATAGAAGTTAATGTCTTGGAGTGAATAAAATGGATTGTTCGAAGCACGAACACGTCTGTACAATTACTTTAAAGACGTTCTTTCAGCACCCAAAAAATACTTTTCCTAAAGTGTCTGATTTATCCACATTGCGGTGAAACTTGGTATAAATATAAGGGTACAGCATCTAAATTATTATGTATAATAAGTTAAAAGATAGATGTATTATCCTCGATCATAATATAAAGTTGTATGTTAAGTTAGGAGTAGAAATAGAAAAGATGCATAAGGTAGTTTTATTCGATCGAGATCAGTGGTTAAAATCTTATATTAAATACATCTCTGAGACAGAAAGCAACTGATCAATTTCAGAAAGAAATCTTTAAACGGATGAATAATACTGTAAAGAAATGGAAAATTTAATAAAGAGAACCAATTTGAAAATATTAATAGCACAGATAAATATTTTACAGTCCAAGAGTGTGTATCATTTACAAGGAGAATAAACACAAAAGAGCGTTAGTTTCTTTTTCTTTTAATGTTCCACCTATTTAACCTCTCATTAATTTACTACATTATTTTACTCAAGTACATTTTGCATGACGTTTTATCTTTGGATTGAAAAACAAGTATAAATCTAACAGTTTCACTAGTATCTTTATGACAGAGTTATATGTACGGACTACCACCCCCACATATAATTAATAAAGTTTACAACAAAGTACTAACTTGGTTAGGCTTCTTGCTA
This sequence comes from Megalonaias nervosa, assembly GCA_016617855.1. Taxonomy (NCBI): domain Eukaryota; kingdom Metazoa; phylum Mollusca; class Bivalvia; order Unionida; family Unionidae; genus Megalonaias; species Megalonaias nervosa. The sequence goes on from JAECUM010010657.1 coordinate 43,400, forward strand.
CCTTTCCTAAATATTCAAGGCCGGCACAGTCATTTATTAGAAACAAAACATTAATTCCCTGGTAAACACTAATGAGTAGTTCAGCGTTATTTATCATCAGGATTTGTTCCGATACCATTGACTTCACTAAAAAAAGACATTTTCTGTTATAGGTCCTATTCTACATAAATGTTGGACAGATAATGATAACAAACTTAAAATATAAAAATCTCTTACGCCTTTTAAATCCAATCTAGAGCAAACATTGCCTTACCACAATTGATAACGCCACATATAATCTTGTTATGAGGTTCTTTCAATGCACATATTACTTTATTTGAATGTCAGGATAAAAGCGCTATGTGAGTATCAAACATTTATTCTTGCCATCATAAGATATCGGACTTGTTGTAATCCAGATATTTCTCCCATATTAATCTGCTTTTTTATTTTATGATTGCTGTGTTGAGTTGAGAGTTTTTATAGATGTCACCAAGTCATATACAAAAAAAAAATCTTGTCTAAAAGAATGAGTAGTTTATGTATTTTTAACCGTATTTGACATGTTCAAAATTTGCAAAAATAACATAAATGCACCCATAATCAGACTGACATTCTTTGTATTTAATTTTTCTAAAACTTGTTTAGTATCCCATAGACCAATTTATAGTTCTTTATGTTCTTCGAGTCTTTTAGGATTGTAGAAATTAAGTCAAAATTAAAATATGTGATATTATCTATTTTCATTGCCTCTGTAACATAATTAATTATCTCATCAGGGCATTGTTTACTCCGTGGTCGTTTCGTTGTATTTTCAGGTGTATTGATTTGTCGTTGCCAGGTATTGTTTTGTCTTTTGTCTCTTTCTTTTTCAAACGCGCATATAACACAATCTTCTTTGTCAACTGCACCGTGCTTATTACATCCGGTACTCTCTCCAAACATAATACCTGAAATTTTGAATTCTTTCATGTTTGACCTTTGTTTCTGTTTAATAAAATTGCAATTGTTTTAAAACATTATAGATTTTATTTGGTTGTTCTGAATATTTGCCTAGCATCATATATGATATAAACATACATTTTGTAAGTATCTTCTTGTTCGTTACTGTTGATCAATTTAATCCTTGCCGAATATCATTTAAATCATACCCTATCCCATGTAAGTATTAAGGCATGTACGTCCAACAGACAGTGATAAACAATGCTAATAGCATACAAATTATGCATAGCAATATTGTAAATTATGCATGTTTTGCTCCTCGTTAAATAAATATTTCGCTGCCTTATAACTCTGTGTATAAAATGTAGTTATTATTCTTTACAAAGTTACCATTATTGTTTATATTGTTGAAGTTAACTACTTTCCTGAATCTGTTTCTCTGCGGTATTCTTACGTGGTATGGATACTCCTTTAAAACTAATTCTTAGTGAATCAAGTTTAGTGTTTGTTGTAGCATTAACACATAGGTCATGAAAGCTCTCGTGTTATAATCATAACATAAAGCAATTATATTTCTGTGCGTTTAGTTAACAGACCTTGTCATTGTATAAATATAAATGGTATCGTACTGTAGTAAATTGGTATACAATTTATGATGCTGCTCAGTATCATCAACTACTTCAGATACTTTCTCAACTGTAATTCTGAATACACAGAGAAAAACAGATAGATAAAACTTACAGTGATATGCTAATATATGTAATCAAGTGAAATTTTAAATTTCTTTCCATATACTAAAAGCTGGACAGTTTCTGTAACAGTGTTTGCTGCATTAACCGCTCCTGATCTTAACTTTCTAAGTGTTTCTATTTTATTTGTCTTCGCCGATGTTAGTAACTATAATGCATTACACCCATGATATCGGTATAATCACTACCATTACAAATGAGCATTTCTCTAATAAGTATTCTTCCTGAATTTGCTCACAACTGCATTGCAATTATCTCTTTCAACCTTTGCAGAGAACCAAATAAAATCACCTACCAGAAACAAGTAGGACAACCTCGGTATTACCGCTTGAGTCATATGTTTAGGCTCTATGCTACTTTATGCAACTGGTACAATGATCGCTAGAATATGGTATTTAACACCCCCATGATATTTTTCCTGCTTGTGAGGACTTTTATATTTTCCATATGTTGCCACTGTCACCTATTTACTTAGTTACATTTTCGAACTTGCCCTCGGACGGTTTTCTGTTTGCATAGTTAATAACAGATACTTATTCCCACATAAACACAAGCACCCATTACAATGACAATAAAACATTCATACATTATCTGTGCATCGGAACATTATTAATAACCATTCCATTTAGGTTGTCTAAATTCCTCTAAACCAATATCAGAATGAGTAGAAGATAAAACAGGAACATTTTTCATCCAAATTATTTATGTTCTGAGTAACTAAACCGTGCTGTCTTAATAATTGATTCTGGTAACCGAGTGACAATTCTTTGAATACGTTCAATTCTTATATTGTTTTGGGTACGTTTCCAAAGTCAACTTTCATGTCATACTCTTCTTTCACTTTTACCATTTGGATCAAATAAATTAAATGAAATCACTTCCTTTGTATGTTAAAACATTAACTATTGCTCGGCCAATCATAATTGCTGCTGTTGCTATGATTATCCATATCAAATGATAATACATTTCAATACTGCTACCTGTTTTTAACAAGCACGGTGAAGAAGCTGTTTATGTGACGCTTTCCTTAATACGCAATGATATATTATCTTCTTCCAGGTAATGTGTGTTATTTTTTAACAATGTAATTAGCCTCAACAATGTTATATAATCATGTTCTTTAATAAACTTTATAGGATAATCAATAAGTTTATTGTTTTTCTGTTACTCAACATACAATTCAATATTCATAAACTAATAAGAAAGCTTAAGCTTATAAAGATTTTATACAAACCTGACATTGTTACTTTAATGACATATTGTCGAAAATCATATATGAAATGTAATATATATTCAGCACAACTTAATGGAGCATATTCGATTTTATAAATAGTAATTAACGTTTTTACTTTCAACCTTAAAGAATTGCAGTTTGGTTTAGCGTTTTACAAGCACTCGAACAGAATCTGGATAGCCGCATGGGTCTGATTTTGTACGAGAATTATATAGTAACATTACTACAGGTAGTTTCTATTCTATGTGAAATATTTTTATCTCATGACCGATAGTATTTACTGCAATACACTCAATACAAATTTTGTCTTTGATTCAATTTTAAATGTTGCAATGTTTCCTTCTATTTCTATTTAACTATATCGATTATTTGCTCAATGTTGAATGTTGAAGCTTTTTATCAACCCTAGTAATAATTGTAAGATGTATTTTGTGATTTGTTTTTGAAAGCATCTATTTTCAGTCTAACGCATCAATATTTAGTTGCCTCCCACCCCAACTATATTATTTATACGTTCGTGATCTGTATATCTTTTGCTATCTGTTGTAACCTGTTCGCTGTACTCTCTGGCTGTTTCTATTCCAGTGTTAAGTTGATCTTTAATAGTTTTTTTTCGCGGCTTTAGTCAGTACTAGATAAATCATAGGTGGGTCTCATAGAGCTGACTATACTTTCGCTTACACTTATTTTGTTTTAGTTTTCATTGAAGCTAAACCTTTCTTTTGTTTGCAACTGTGACAACGTATCAGCTTTGGCAGTCAGTTTGTTTACAAACCAAATCGTAACAGTTTTAAAGTCATCAATTAACCGTTTAATCTCTTTATCATTTTCATTCTTCCCATCCTTTAGTTCTTTGTGTAATTATTGAAGTTGAGATTGTTTAATATTGTAGTTTTCCACGGAGAATTTAATTTTTTCTATGCCAGTATCTAAAGCAGATATCTTGTTTTTCATCCTTTGTTCAATGTTGAATGCTTGGTCGTTCTCCATGTCTCTTTGTGGCAGCATAGGATCAGATTAGTTAGGTTACCGTGGTGTGTCTCTTGTTTCCAAACTCAAGCCGCATTTAGCCTCTTTGTCTGTATACATGTTATAAAGCTTTAAGTCACTCTGTCTAAATACGCCTTTGGCCTTTGCGTTTCTTTTGGTTATAACATTTACTTGTTATTTAGTATAAAAATGTCAGTGACAAGAATTGTTCAGGGCAACCACTACTAATTTTTCACAAAGATTCCATCTTACTAGATTTTAACATATTTGGAACGATTTTATTATCAACAGTTTTAATAGAATTGTCGACGAAATATCATGGAATCTACAACCATCATTGTCATGATGCCGAAATGTATTGTATATATAGTCTAGTGATCAAAATAATGGGAAGAAAAGTCTCATTCAGAAACTCTCCGGAATAAATTGCCTAAATTTCGAAATACTCCTTGTCTGCTTCTTCTTCTTCTTGTTTTTCTTAATCACCATCTTCATCTCAACTGCCACCACTACCATATAATCATTACCAAAACATTACCACCATCATAATCACCACCATGAATAACTTGTTCTTCTCTGTCGTTACAGGGTTCCTACCGTTACCATTTGGAAGTCAAGATAAGAGGAAAAGTAATCGGATGTCTTACAACCGACGTTACAATGGCGTATGCTCCAGTAACTGACTTTTTTCTCGGTTGAAGGATTTGCTCCAATAAATGATTGGTTAAAGTACGTTTGACAGAAAATACATTTGTTTAATGTATCAGACCAATGTTTTGTCGATGGTTAATATTCTGTTCCCATCACAATATAATCTTTATTTTTTTAAGCACGAAAAGTAATTAATGAACCAAATATATTATAAATGAAGAAAACGAGCGGAAAAAATACTACTTAAACAACAGCACGATCTCAAGTTTTAGGACATCTGATGTCACAAAATGAAGACGTAAAACCGCTAGAACCGACCTAAACATGTAAGATTACATTTTTGCGTCTGTTCGTGTGTCCGAACTAGAACTAATAAACAATCAACATGTATATATAATGGAACTGACTGGTATTTGAAGTTACTACTGCCTTTTTAGTGTGATTGTGGATGAAATGAGAAGTTACAAAACACGAATACTTTCTGCAGCTTATTTATTTTAGCTATCTTCGGGCTATATAATATCAATGTACTATTCACGATATAGAAACTGCTTTGCTTCGATTGGGCAAAGACAAATGCTGCGGTCAACGCGAATCGGTAGTATATACATTAGTCCAATTCGAGAATTAAAAGTTATGAAAATAATTTGGATCATGTGTTACAGTCGGGTTCTGTGGTTTGCATTTCATTATTCTCCCATCTTTATATGTTTGTTATATAATTATACGCGATTTCCCTTCATAGTGGTTGTGGATGTCTATCTCATTCAATATATATTGGTTCATTCAGCTTAATGAGTAAAGATAACGTACACTGTACTGGCAGCGTATGTTCCTTATCTAACAAGGTTAAACGGACAAGATATTATCATGGCTAGGAAAATCAGAAAGTTTCTAAAAATGTATCTGATAATAATGTAAAGGAAAATTCGCACCGTTATTATCAAACTTTTCTTGCACAATTTGTTATGTTAATATGAATCTCTTAAAAGATTGACATCACATTTTTGAAAAAATATTTAAAATTATTCTCAAAGGTAATCGAAAAGATAATGTCTACCATTATGTTTAACCATCAAATTGTACTCCTTAGAGATGTAAACAATACTACCTTGCAAAATCTTGTTTGGACTAGTCCACCATTAAAGGGATCCCTGACTTACGTACCTCACTGTTTCGTATGCTTATTTGTGACAAATGGGCTCGTTCTGAGGTTTGCATTTTCTTTGATGTATGCGCACGCGCTTTGAAGTGAACGCCAAATATTGCAACCATCGCTCTGAGGTTTGCTTTTTTTACGATGTCTGCTCTGGTGGGTTGACATGAAGACTGATTTTGGAACCACAGATGCATAGTCCTGGTCCCGGTTGCACTATATTTTCAAAATGTTTCCTCAAATTGAGATCTTACATTATCTTATTTTATAGTACCTCATATAATATCAGTATTATTTTCAAAAAGTGAGAGATAATTACAATGATTAGAATTCACTCATTTAAGTTTGAAATTGAACACACGAAAGCCCTTCTGCTGTTTAAAAAAGAATGGAAAAATCCATCACATGTTAGAAAATTCTCAAAATTTGTGCAGCGGTTAGGTAAGACTCGTTTAGCAAAATTTTCCATATTTTATTACTGTATTTTAATTTTTAATGCATGCTGAATATTCCATGAAAAAAAAAATAAATGTTGCTTACCGATCAATACAAAATATGTTCAGAAACCTCAATTGATAAAGACATTTTGAAATGTTTAGTGAAACATGTGCCAGATTATCAAATACCAGAAACTAGCCTCCATGTAGGTGCTGAAACACATTTCTGAAGTTTCTTCAGGACTCAGTCTGTCAAAGGTTCAGATCATTGTCATAATAACACTACTTGAAATGACAGGCAAAATTAATCCTTGAACCAAACTGATAGAGAATCCTTATCAGGTTTTCATCCTATAAGAACACCAGTTTATATAAAGAAAACAAAAGCAAGAAACAACAAAGAACAAACAGGCTGATCGTAATCCAAGAATAATAATACAATCTGTAGCATGAACACATTTACTAGCCTTTTACATTTTAAAAACGTTCTACGGACAGGAGTACTCTCCTGTATTGTGACATAACAATTTGAGATGTCAGGCATTCTTTGTTGAACAAGAATCGGATAATATCATCGAACGACTGAATACTTTACTGAAAGAAAGAAATAATTCTTATTTACCTCTATTAGTAATTATTACTTGAGATAGCAATAATTGTATTTTGAAAACATCTGTCCATCCATCTGTTGACTATTTGTCTATATGTTTGTCGATGAGTATATCCATCATACTTTCTTCTCATGTAACTGTATCATCTAGCAGAATCACACATAAAACTTGATTATATTATTTCGCATGTTTTGTTATAGTACTAGAGGAAAATTATGTTTGTTTCCGGAACTAGGGGTTTCAAGAAAAATGAAGAGTCAAACGTTTATATATCCCATATCATTCTTGGCTGGGAGTAGTGTCAGTCAGCTGAATAAACTTTTTGTTTCTAAGGAATGAGAAATATCCTGAATGGCTTTGACAGTGTCCTAAGTAAAGCAAAAGAAATGACACGCCATCGAAATAGTTCTACGTTTTGAAAATTAGATAAGGATCTTTCAGCAGAATAATATTCATTTTGAAACAATTTATATTAGAAAAGTACTTTTTCTGATAACATTGAAATTTTAATAATACATTTTGGTTACATAACAATATTAATAATTGATAATTTGCCTAAATGAAGGTTTCATTACCAAAGCATACATGTGTCTTAAGTCAAGCTTAACATATTGTATTATTGTCCGAGCAAGCTCGACTTAAGACGTACATATACTTATGGTAATGGAACCTTCATTAAAACTAATTGTCAATCAGTGGAAATTAAAACGGTATCTCTTGTTGTGACCTTGACATTGTGGCATGCGGTACAACGATATATATAATCATTAGACGCTTTGTCCCTTAAAAGAGCCAGTACCTGCCCCAAGGTTAAGGTTTTGGACATAGAAATGTAATTTGTTGACTTGTGACAATATATAGACTTGAACCTTGGAAACAAAGATATTTTAATTAAGCTTTAGACAATTTAATATTATTTAGAGTGCGTGAATATGTGCAGATGTGTGCTGCATGCCAGAGCCATTCCCCTTGTCTGAATTTCTAGGTTAGAGCGATGGAAGCATTTACTTTTGGGATTTGTATCCTTGTTGGAGTATAGCTTGGACTACTAAAGATATCATATCATCTCTCTCTCTCTCTCTCTCTCTCTCTCTCTCTCTCTCTCTCTCTCTCTCTCTCTCTCTCTCTCTCTCTATATATATATATATATATATATATATATATATATATATATATATATATATATATATATATATATATATATATAATCATATAGAGATTGTGTTGCATCCCGTAGCCACGTCATCTAATTTCTAATGTCACATACATAAATGGAAACTGTAATTGTGATTTCCATATTTGCCTGGGTATAACTTTGGAGCCTTTGAAAATATTTAACGAAACTTTCACTAGTTATATATTATTACTGGACAGTGGGTAAGTACTATTGTAACGTCCTTCCCAAATCACCTCACCCCGTTTCAACGGCATGGTCCTGGCAGCGGAAAATCTAACTCAGTCTCCATGTACAGATGTAACGTGTAAACAATCGGAGATTTTTTAATGTAAATTTAACATTTTATGTATCTTGACAATGTCTCACGCCATACTGCCTGTCTGAAAGTCAAGGTCACAACGAGTGATAACGTAAGCCACTCCAGTTTTAGGTCTATCCTGTGCATTAAGAACCTCATGTATGTTGTTCTATCCAAACTTATTTTACCTCAAATCCTAAGAGTAAATAGAAATAAGCAAAAGCTTCCATATAAAGCTGCTTTTGTTTCGATATAGGATTTTAAACAGAATTCACGGTGTTGTCACTGCCAATTTATAAAGTCCAAAAGAACATTACAATGAAACAAGTTTATGCTTACTTCAATGCCCATTAATTTCTGAAGAAGGTAATGAAAGAATTTACAGTAAGTTTATATTATATATGATGCAGTGTTTCATATTAGTAACAACGTGATGAATTCGTAATAACACGATTAATCAATTTACAGAACTTTAGTACATGCACTGCATCGTGCCTCCTACACAAACTCTGGTCCACCAATGAACGAGTGCCGAAGTATTAAACAAAGAATTCAACGTGTCTACTTGGCAAAAGCTTGTCGAACATTTCCTGTTTCCCGACCAAATGGAGGAATTTCCGATACTTCCATTAAAAAGGCACATTGTTATAACGCATTAGGTTTTGTTTACTTACTCCTTGTTGGCATGCAGAAAAATTTTAGTCCATGCAAGGATTAGATATATATTGAACCCTCGAGTGAGATCTCAATGTAACTATTTAATCATCGTCCTGAAATCTTAGAAGCACTTACACCATTACAATGATTAAATGATGCGACCATATTCTTTTAAATTAAATACAAGCTGCGTACATCGCGCTCTTAGCTACACAAAAGCATTATGCAACCTAATTTGTTTTAAAAAATATCAAAATCATTGAATGTATAAGTTAGCTACATGATTGACACTGATTACTTCAAACATATCACCACGGAATTAGGTCTCCTCATTTAAAGTGCTGCTAATACTTCCGCTATATTTTTTCATGTGAACATTATATACTAAGGATATAGCTTATACCGTTTCATCTGAGTCATTAACTATTGTTACTAATAACAAACAGTTTAGTTACATTAAATGGGGTCTTATCGTATGCAGACGTCTGGTCCCAGAAGCAGGTCACGTAACAAGATTCTCGTAGACGTGTATGGATGTAATAGTTTTTTTTTTTAAACACAAACACAAGTATAATTTATTAATTACTCACTGGAATAAATTAGATAATGGATGGATCACATTAGCAACCACTACAACTAGGAACATTATTATTACAATAAGACCCTAAATGATGGTCAGCACGCAGCATACTCGTTGAAAACTACCTGACTTAGTTAATCATCGGCCAAAATGAAGACATTGTAAACAAAATTAGTAGACTGAATGATAATATATTAAAGAATTACATTAGATTTGCGCACACAACTAATTTACTGAATGCAATATTCATCAAGACAAATCCAAAGTTTGATCGTCTGCCATATGTGAATATTGTCCTTCGTGTACAATATTATTCTCGTTGCATTGGTGCACCATTTCCTCGTACTGCTTTCACTGAATTTTTGCGATGTTGCAGTTTTAAAGTACGTTTCAACGAAGACTATTTGTGTACAATATTTGTTTAAATTACAACATGGAAATTTCAAGACTCGTTCAGTCAGAATTACTTTGGGAAATGAAGTAGTGAATGAAATGCTATAGTGTTGATCCGAATATTTTTGGTCTGATAATTTAATCAGATAATTTGAACATCTACTTATTTTGTTAAGCTTTAAGATATAATAATTGTACATTACAAGTAAATTGTTTCTGACTTGCAGTGAAACAATCATTGATTGTAATGTATGATTTTCAGATCCAAATATTTTGCATTTGCGTGACGTACAGCAACCTAATAATTTTCTGAGGAACTTAACATGTCTAAAATTTTACCCGAACGTCACATGTCTAATTTTGGATGACAGCTTAAAAATTTGATTAGTTCGTTTAAAGTGTAGACAGGACACAAATAATAGTATCAATTTTAAAAGCCTATGCAGGCTAAAGGTTCAAAATGTGTCATATTATCTATTTTATAATTTTGCCAACTGGATATGGAATGAAATTTATATTTAAACATTAGTCTATATTTCTTTTTATAAATGACTTACTGGAAAATGGTGCATTTGATATACTTTGCAACACTGAATGTAATTATTGAACAATATGCTTTCAAACTTGGTGATGCTTCTATTGAGTTTCGATAACATACAACAGCTTTACAATTAAAGGACCATATTTTCAACATTGGTGAGAAAGAGCACTTGCTTGGTAAAGGTTTACTTAGAATTTCCTTCAGGTTTGTGTGAAAAAAAGTCATTTAGAGTTACGGATGAAGCAGATTGTGTTATCTTATAGGGAGAAAAATTTCTTCCTTTATTAAAATATGTAAAGAGTTCGGAACTGTCTTAAATAACAGCAACATGATGTCACTCACAACAACGGCAAGTAAAGGTGGTCCAAAGGATATAATAATAGCACTTGGCATGAAAGCAACAATAATTTTAAATACATATTGTATTTTGCAAGATAATATTATACCTTCTGTGCAGAAAGGGCCAGGTTTGGGTGGAACAAATACAGCGGAAACTTCTTATTAGTTCATTTTAATCCACTTATTCAAGAACTGGAAAAGAAGTAGATAGTTTCCTTCTTACAGTTATCTACACCAAATTAATATGGTATGCTTGTTGTATGAAGCTGGCAATAAGAATATTTGACAAAAGTTTTATTGTGCAGGGCACTTCAGAGTATATAGTTGTGTTCCCCATAAACAGACATGATGACATAAATACGAAAACGTGATTCCAAAATCTAGACAAAGTTTGCAACCGTGACTTTCGGGATATGTGCTGACCTTAGGAATGTAAGCAGATTGAAGACCTCCCATCAAATTTAAAAAGAGAGTGTACCGTAATTATTCTAATTTTTATACCTTAAAGTATAAATACTCCATATTGGATTCTTGAAAAGATATGATTTTTCTTCCATACATATCTGGCCCAAATAAAATCTTTGTTTTTTTATATTGAAAAATACAGGGTCCAAAATATAAAATATACATTTTTGACATGTTAGGACAGCTGGAGAAAACATATCATAGTTTACCAAAAATGATTATAATAAATACTGGTTATGTATATTTAATTTGTAATTTAATTTGCAGTGTTTGTTAGTTTTTCTCAATGATAATATGTTATCAATAATTGTATTTTGGACCTGACCTTGTCCAGAATCACATTCACTGTATACCTGACTAGAGACATTGATTTGAAACAACAGAATACATAGCTATGCTTCCGGATTACATATTATGATAATTTTCAATCGAAGAAAACATGTTTATCTTAACATGAGTCAAGGACATTGGAATTCATCTATCATAAGCTTGGTCTACCTGATGTTTCCCATGTTCTTTATTATTACCGCTCAGATGGCCTTTGTGGTTAGAGAGTCCGCCTCGGATGTGGGATTTGCGGGTTCGAGCCCCGGCCGTGTCATACCAAAGAGTTATAAAATGGTACTAGGCGCTGCCGCGCTTGGCGCTCAACACTGACAGTTTAGTGTTAGGACTGGTCGGCCTGGCGTCAGGATAATGTTACTGGGTGGAAAGCGATGCCACGTGTCTGTGGCATGATGTCCCAGTGCTAGAGATCACTATAAACTTCCACACCGTAGTCATCGTAAAGATATGACTCAAATTGTTAAAGCTACGTTAAATATCAAGATCGCACTCTCAAATACTATTCTTTGTGATAGGTTTAGTAACAGACCTTCTCTTGCTGACAACGTAATGTTCTAGAAAGGAACTGTTGACCATCACCCTGGTTCTATTATTATGCCTCATTTTTAAAAAATATGTTGTTTACTTGAAAAATTACTCATTCTTGCATTTAACATCTAAAGCAGAATCAGTCTTATTGTTGTGTTCAGTATTTTACTTGGGTGGAATTTTTATTCAAATTATTAGTCATTGGAAATACAAAGTGCTCATCAATTATATTCTTGGACAGCAACATTAATTTGGAATTATAATGGTTTTAGACAAAAATATAATTTGGATTATTTTACATTGATACATCAAAAGACTGTTAGCACATCACCACAACTAAGTTCACTGGCACATTCGCATATTTGAGACTACATGCACATCAAAATATTCAATATTGGAACTTATTTGGAATATCACTGGAATTCAGTTGGAACTTTATACATTTGGATTTGTAATAAATATTCAGGACCTTTTGTGATTTAAGTCTCATTACTGTGAGTTCTTCTTAAATTTTCACATTGTATTCTAGGACAGTAAATTATTTGCTGAATTTTACAAAACTTGTTGGCTTTCGGTCTTTTCTGTTACTTAGTTTAAGACCACAGAGTCGTTATATACAGTAAGCTACATTTTGCTATAAAACGTTATGTAGTCATTGATTATTTCAAAATAAACGATTTTAGGGTTTAATTGTAATTATATTAGTATGACTGGTTAAATATATATTGATGGGGTTCGTACTCAATGGATTTAGGTGTGTGATATGTGATTTAGATTTTTAACGTAGCTTTAACAATTTTTCAGTCATATCGCTACGATGTCTGCAGTGTGACAGTTTATAGTGATGTCTAGCACTGGGGCATCATGCCGCAGACATGTAGCACGATGTCCCACCCGGTCACATTATCCTGACACCGGGCCGACCAGTCCTAACACTAACCTCTTAATGCTGAGCGTCAAGCGAGGCAGCTGTTAGTACCATTTTTTAGAAGTCTTTGGTATGACTTGGCCGGGGTTCGAACCCGCGACCTCCCGCATCCGAGGCGGACGCTCTAACCACTAGACCACTGGAGCGGTCAATGGATTTAGGTCAAATATGTATTCTAAGAAGAGGGTTAAGGATGGATGTTTCAATATCCGCTCAAGCTATGTAAGTAGAAACAATTCATCCTTGAACAAAACGTCAAAAGATGTTTCAGTTTAGAAAGTTTGAATCAAAGTGCATGTTTGTATTTTTGCGTGTACGTGTGTTCATTAACAGTATGAAATAGAAGAACTCATGAACGTGACAAGGCCCGCATTACATTTCAGATCATTCTTTACTGCTTGACTGATAATTATGTTATTTAGCGTATAAATACAGGAATGTCATTGTGCTATTCTCTATTACAACAAATACAAAATAGCTAAGATCTTTGAAGAATCCACTTAGAAATATGTTGAGTGTTATGGTAATCGATTCAGACAACAATTGTTACGTTTCCACCAGTTCTCATTCATCAGTACTTCAAAGGACTGTTGTCACATTTGTGATGCAGATGAAGTGCAACTGATGAAGATCTTGAGTCACACTGAACAGTGTTATGATACGTACAGCACTGAAATAGTATGCTGCGTCTGAAGGTGCTTGCACTAAAGACAATGATAGATCCATTTCAAAGAATGCGCAGTACAATACATGAAAGAGTTTTGATTTTATGTACATGAATCTGTACAAAGTATAACCCTATGATCATCCAAGTTCCACGTCTTGTTAAATATTGGTATCCATGACACTGGAGACATTGTACATACATTTTAAACACTGATTAGAGGTTAGTTAAAATGTGCTTTGTAAATTAATCTCAATAATTTGCAGATGCAAGATTAATCATTGACTGGAAAGTCAAACTTTGTCCATCCTCTATCAGCTGTGCAAATGCTCTGTAGGATGTCAGTGACACAATAATACCAACTGAAGCCGCATATCTAGTAAGATAAATTCTCTGAATCTATAATGACCTTTATTATGGGAAAATCTGGTAAATACGTTTTAGTTATTTGTCAAGATGTTATGGATCCTATTATAGAACATTTCTGTGATGCAGGTGTGTCCTATCAAAACTGACCCAACAGGTTCATTAACTTTCTCAAATTTTACTGTCACGCTCTCATGGATGTTGCATGAAAGGTTGGAATTGTCTAAGATCTTTTATCATCATCATCTATATCACCATCAACTCATCTAACGTCCCTTTATTTGTGAAACATTTCTCTGATTCTGGAAGCAGTAACAGTATCATGGTTTTTTGAAATCACACACATTTCTCCAATCAATTTGGATCTCTTCGCAAGAGTTTCAGATTTGTCTATAGGACGAAGTTCTTTCAACATAGATTTGACTTTTTTCAATATATGCCTCCTCTGACTGAAGGTCTGCTGGTATATAGTTGTTAACTTTGTCAATGTTGTTTACAAAGAGGGAATATATACTTCAAGATGCTGTTCTTGTTCTATAAGTTGATTGTTGATATGAAAGGAAGTGTAAGATTTTCTCAGCGCATACTTTGAACGGGAATTATCACCTTTTGATATGACCATCATATATGTCATTAACGTGCGGAACCTATCCCAATGAGGTAGCTTGCAAGAGTCTAGCAACTCTATGAAAAAAGCCAGGTATACATCTAGACATGATTTGCGACATTCTCATTGTAGCAACATGCAGCGTGGTGTCTGGTGCTCAACTATCATCTCCAATATGCTATTTGATCCATACAATCTTCTCTAAGTGAAGGGAACGTGGACAACTAAACATCGAACGGACAAATACGAATTTGTAATCCCCATTTACGTCGAGAGATTAGGGTGTTTAAAAGGAGTGTTGTAATATGGACGAAGAAATTTACGTCGGCGATGCGTGAAAAGTCATCTTTGCTAGTTAGTTTTGTCAAATACACCACTCGAACCGATGGCGATTTTCAGGGCCATCCATGTATTCTAGAAACGGGAACATTCATCATCGTTCCTTCTGTTTGTCTCTTTATATGTGTTTGTGTGTTTCATGAAACAAAATAATACTATTCCCACTTCCCTTTTCCGATATCATTTGGATTGTAAGTGTGAGTGCTGGATTATAACAATGTGCATGATAAAGTAACATCCCTTCTTTTCTTACAGTATCCGTTTTGTAAAGGTGGGTGATGAATGGTAAATAGGCGTGTTTTAATAATCGTATCACACCTAATACCATATATCCAATTAATATTAGTTTCACCGAGACCGTATTGGAATGAAAATATGCTTTTTCAGTGATCATATCATCCTTCTTGTCCAATGTACATTAATCTATAGGTATGGGAGTTGGTTTGTAATCATGTAAGATAAGATCCGAATTTTCCTTCATCAGTGTCATTGCATGCGTATTTGCTGTCTTTAGGATGTGTCTGGGTCTGTGAAAATATGTAGTAGCGATGATATCTTAACATATTATAAACATCCTTCACGTATTTGGGTTTGTAAAAGTAGGTATTGAATTGAAATGGTAGATGAAATATTGTAAGGAATGATGTCGGATAATTTAAAAATGTGTGTTGTAAATACGAGTGTTTATCTCACAATGGTGAGTTTTCTATGTATGTTCCTGTCTATCATACTCCATTCTCAAATCCAATTTCAGTCATCACCCCGATAACGTATCCTGTCAAGTGTACTTTTCACAGGTACCAAGAGTGACCCATTAATTATGTAATGTTTATTTGGCCCACATATTCACCCATCCATGATGTTAAATTTCCATAATCCCCTATCCGAGTTTAATTTTCCTTTCCTCTATACTGCATCCCTCTCCCTCCCCCAAACTAAGAAAGAAAACATTAGAGTTTATAAATAGAGATTTTATCACACGTTTCTATGCATAAACTGCGAAAAGTTTCTTCCCTATAGGTATGACGATAATGTTACGAATATATAATTTAATTACTTGTGTGTTAGTTTTAAATTCTTCTTTATTTTATTTTTGTTTCATTACATTTTATTGTAATGATTATTTTTACTGGATTTGATATTTTCCCCCGTAAATTCAATCTTTTGTTTTGACGCAAAGGTATGACTTCAGCACTATTTTTATCTCATAGATTTCGTAAACACTAAATGAAAATGACTGGCTATTACCAATGTCATTTTTGGCCCCCGTGTTAGCTGAGTTGTAAACAGCCTTTTTTTAAAAATTTATTTTCAGTGTGGGAATCTAATTCTTAGATAAGGCTATTCTAGCTACGTGCCAAATGGCATTTTTTTTTTTATTGAGCTATTCAAATTAGAAATCACGTAGCCTGCCACGCGAGCCACCATGTGATCTAAACTCGAGGTTTATAACAGCCATTTTGCTAGTAGATTGATCAGTCGTAATTTTTACACCTCAGAGCTCAAGGTGTTTTATTGTTGTTGCCAGTTTGTTCTGAAGTTCGTCTATTTTTTTATTTAATAATTCATATTCTCTAGAAAACAAAACAAGTGCATTTCTTTATGACAATTCTGGGACAAAGACGTTTAGTGAAATTTATTCTGGAATTCTAAAGAGAACATTATAAGCTGTGTTTCAACGAGGAATTGTTGCCATTTGTACAACGACCTCATATTGGAATTTCATCGAGATTCGAACCTGGATTCAATTAGAACTGTTTAGTGATAGGACTTATATTTTTCAATTTTAGGATTAAAGTTTGGATTATATTCACAAACCGTAAGTCCTATTTTCCATTTTTACATTGTTTTCTAGGGAAATAAATTATTTTGTTAAAATTTACAAAGCTTGTTGACTTCACTCTTTTCTTCTGTTACATTTGTACGAGCCTACACGTAACAATAACAATCTGTTTTCCATTGACCTCGATGGTAACTTTTGGTGAAATAAACATACCTTCTGCCCTATTTGAGCATGCGTAGCATGGTCAAGCAGAGCAGCCTTAGATTGATACCCTGAAGAGGACTGTCAGAAATAATTAGTTTCAAGAGCTATTCTATCATAAGAGTTATTTTCGCTGATGTATGTGATATGTCGATGATGATGACGAAGACGAGGAAGACGATGACGACGATGATGAATGTCACCCAGATTCTTTTATGGACCGACCAAATAAATGCAATCACAGCGAGGAAATTGTTTGGCTTGTTAGTCGTAGGATCAAATTTATGCTCCCAGTCGTAGAGTCTCACTCCACAACTGAAGAACGACACTTTAATTTCTTCTTGAAAGTACGCAAAGCCTGCTCTGAAGTTTCGGGAGTGGGTACCTAAAGATATTTTGGCCATTTACCTTTGAGTACATTGAATGTACTGGCAAAACCACAGTATATATCCATGCAGGGTCAGGAGAATCTTACATTCTTATCCATGATTCTCCATAATCAGCTGGTTTTTCTTGTCGCATGGCACAGCGTCGTACTCGACCTTTATCGACGCAGAAAATTCTTTTGAAGACGGTTGTTCTTATACCGTCGTCTCTGCTGAGAACGGCAGCATCCTTTTACTCTGTAATTTTTATACTCGAAGGTAGCTGTTAGATATAGTATTGCAATCAATATGTCACACCCGTGTCTGGTAGACGACTTGACACACTTTCATCAAAATTTACTGACGACTATGTATAGGGGGTTTCGACGAGAATGCCTTTGCCATTTCCTGACTTGAGTTCATGTTTCTGTACATCAAATTTAACAACTGACTGGAATGTTTGTTGAGTGCATGTCTTTTCACTTTGCATTTAGTGAGGATTTGTCATTTTGTTTTTATCTCGGCACTGGCAACCGTAATTCTTGGGTCCGCCACTTGCACAACCGAGAGTGGTGTCTTTGGGATGCTCATCGGTCCACATTCCTAAACACACGTTTTCGCTGTGAAGGGGTGATAGCTCGATGTACATACAGTTTCACAGCAAAACCCACTGCCACCTAGTTATTCCAGAACTGAGCAAAATTTGAAAAGGGTGTTGGCTATAACATAGGCCTAAACAGCGAAAACCACGTTGGCAAATTCGTTGTGTTTGACAAAGCTGGGCGTCTGTTCGTAATTCACTATAACCAACTCATCTGGACGACTTCGATGTTTTGGATGAAGTTTCATGCATCTTCCAACAACTAAAAACATGCAAAGTATTCTATTTTGAGCATAATTAGGCGCTGAGGTACTTTTCTTCATATACAATTAACGTGAATTTGACAAAAGTTCGTCTTCTCTTGTTAAGTTCTGCGTATTTAAATTTAATTCTCTCAGTTGGTCGGTAACATCGGTGAAGTTTTTCTTTCTCTTTTACTGTGTGACCTCACTTCGGATAGAAATTGGCTTCTTGTTTCAAGGTTAGGACGTCGTTGACGCATTCCTGAAGAATATGAGAACTCGATCCGTTACTTTAGTGTGGAAATGACAGATTTAGTACACTGTTTTCAAATGGTATCCACGATCTTGAACGACTCTACACTAACCTATGTTCCTGTCAAAGTGCATCCTTTTGTTGTCATGACGTGTGTTCTATGTAGGATTGGGCACATGTGCAACGCAATGGAATCATACAGCTTCCTTTGCAATGACGAGGAAACATGGATGGTACAAGTCCCATTGGCGAAATGATGTTTCATTTGATCAGTGTACATACTTGAAATGTGTTCAACATTGATGTGTTCTGTGAAACTTTTAAGCTTACCCGTCAGGAATTGAAAATACTTACATTGCAGCGGGTACAGCGTACACACTTTCATATTCTTTATTTGTTCTCATTTAGATTTGTCTCCATTGTGCTTTTGATTTGCAATACGTCTTAGTATTAGACGAGGAATCAAACGTTTAAGTCATTTTCATAAGTAGATCGTATTCGAACTCCCATAAACCCAGCACTCAGTGTCATTTGGGTCTAAGTTCTGACGTAAGTGGCGAGTAACATCGTACAGGTCTTCCGTGCTAAAGCCTGTATACGGATTTTTCCGTTCCTGATAAGACCTTGATCATCCGTTCTGTTCATACTAAATGCAATTCGTACATGATCCTTGGGTTCTCCAAATCCTAACCATCAAGAGAATCATATTTATTATTATATGCTCATTTTTGTCTCCATTATATTTACATTGTCAGAATTAATTGATATTGTACGATACTGCACTCACGTTTACTTCTCATTGCACTCAAGTGCACGACACGTGTGCCCAATAGTGTATTAGGAACTACTTTATAAACAAATCAGGTACACTCACGTAGTAGACGCTTTACGTTTTGTTTGATTAAATTTGTTTCTAAATGAACTAAAGCAGGTGTTTCGTGGACTGCCACATACCAGCTGCTTTGCCACATTCCGCGTTAACTTTTTTGAATACAATGTTTCAGATTTAGGCTAGCTATAGACGCCAGACATTTCATTAAAATTGCTGGGTCACTACAAATAACATGCAAGTGACATGGTATAAACTGTCTTCTTTAGCTGGTAATAAGAATGGCAAAAAATATACTTACATTTTTACATCTTGAATTTCCTCAAAATGTATATAGTTCTGTAAATCCGAATTACATGAGCCATGTCATGGGTTCTAAAGCTTGATTACACATTTCGAAATTGTACTGTAATTTCGACTACATTCCAAGTGCAATTACATCCTCCTTACTGAACTCAGAATGAAATGAACATTATATTCCATAGCGTCTTTTTGATAATTACAATTGAAAGAATTCATATGTTTCGCACATTATGATTTCAAACATTCAACGATAGAACAGAAACACACTTGCGGATGTCAACACGCTGCTCCGCTGCTGAAATCTGATGTACTTCATGTAGAACTGGCACAGATAAATCCAGTCCATAATCACAAAATTTCGTAGAATCGAAAAAAATACCAAAATCTATTCATTCCAGACCAAATGGAATGGTTGTTGCAATGAGCATTCATTCACAATATAATTCTCAATTTCAATTTTAAGTATATCCAAACGCCATTTTCTTTCCAAAGTGCTGTCTAGGTCATGCAGTGTATCATCCGATAAACTAGTTCATATTTTCCCATACAAATGGAGTAATCTTCTTCGTCCCAGTTGTAACTGGTGTCTGTGATCCATGTCCTAATTTGTTTTTCCTACAAGGGCATTATTAAACCATGAATCGTTTTCACACACTCCAACGATTTTCATCTTTAGTTTCTGAAAGACTACATGACATTTTTAATTCAACTTGCATAAATATAAAATAAATTACTGTGAGAACTTTAGTTTTCTTCTTCCTACATATTTTATTACTTTCTTTTGTCTTCCTGGATATGTTTTGTTAGTAGATAAAGAGCACATCTAGGTTCACTAGCTTGATGCTGCTAACTCTATAGTTTTAGTGATGATAAAGGAGAAAACAAATTTCAATGAAT
Source organism: Megalonaias nervosa (assembly GCA_016617855.1). Taxonomy (NCBI): domain Eukaryota; kingdom Metazoa; phylum Mollusca; class Bivalvia; order Unionida; family Unionidae; genus Megalonaias; species Megalonaias nervosa. The sequence goes on from JAECUM010010657.1 coordinate 63,850, forward strand.
ATTCTACCATATCTATAACAGGGTATGCTATATCTGATTGGTTGTTAAAATTAGCGATTAAGATAATAACATAGGTTACCAGAACATGACCAATAAGCGGTCGCTGTCAGATCGTCATGTATAACAGTGGAGATCCGATTTTAATGAGATTGAGCCGATAACGAACCAACCTACCTCTGTAAAATTATGAAAACGGCAATATTGTTCTTTTTTTTATAAACCATTTATCCTAAAGCTATATGAAGCGATTTTAAAAGTTGATTCGAATTTCCGGGGCTTCCACAAGTTCCTGTTTTACAGGTATCTTCTACAAAGGTAATCAAACATTTTCATTCACTTTTATAGTAGATTATTATATGAGTGTTCCAATCGTGAGAACATTTGTTCTTATTTATATCTACTACAAACGTTAAAGAAAAAAATAGTAATGTTTTCAAAATATCCCGTATTTTTAAAACTGTATTACAAACACACGTTGCACTGACAGACATTGCTTGTTAACGAATATAACTATCATTTGTCTTCAAGACAAACGCAATGAAATATGAAATACGCGTACAAAAGAACATTTGCGTTAAGAGTTTTTGTGATGGGGGTGGGCGGAGGTATTTCTTGATGAAAATTTAACAACTGATGTGAAAATGTTGTAGGAAGGCTATATGTGTCTGCATGCATTAATAGGAGATTTTGACAAGGGAAATAACTATGGGAAGCAAGTAACAACATACCTCCCGTATGTACAAGATAATTTTGTACCATCTAATATGGATTTCTTATCGTCGGATACAGCCTATGTACCAATCTTACTATAATCAAGATTACTTATCAACAAGTAGATCTGACAGGCACCGATACGAATTAATATTCTATTAACTGTTTGAATCGCCCCACCTCCTGTTCAACTTCCATACTGCTGAAAGCGCAAAACGTAATTCGGAACATGCATTTGCTAACGATAACTCGCCCAAAAACGCGAACACGACACGCAGTGTCTTATCTGATAGGCTGTTAAATTAATTGTCATGGAATCCAAAAGCAAGCAGAACATAAACTTTCATCGTTGTGTCTCAGATCTTCTTACTGATAAACAGATCTTAATTTTAACCAGCTTGGACTATGCACATGAGTTAGATTAAGAAAATAAACAATATATAATTATAATAGTCAGTCACATGGTGTAAATGAAATAATTTTGATTGGTATACAGCGCTAATCACCACAGTGGCGATAGCGCTTTTAGAACTACTTTTTCCACATGTAGTAAATTTATATATTCTTATAAGTGTTATTCAAACCAGAATTTTCAGACATCTGCCTCTATCTCTCTGTCTGTCTGTCTCTCTCCACATCAGGATGTACAGATTTTAAAGTGTGTCAGATATAGACCATTTAGTGTACATTTATGCAATTAACGGGGTGCCATCAAGAAACGCTGAATAGGAACTCCAAACAGCAAAACCAGACTTCAAGTATTAACTTTTTTATAATTTGATTTTCCTCATGAATCATGGAAACTGTCAATGACTGAACCTATATGACCTGTTGATGTGTCATTCATTCAGTACTGCATACAAGTAATATCTTACGACAATCAGTACAAATTTGTTCAGAAGAAAAAATAATAACTCGTGATTAAATATAGCAATACAATTTTTACTAGCAATTTTAACTTGCATCACAATCATCTTTGAAAACGATGGATAAACTGGACATTGATTAGTGCTGAGTTCAAACCGAAAGTAAGTGACAATCGAACATTGGATACAGCGTCTGCTACCGATATAGACCGCAAAATTTTACGTTTGAATGTACAAACAAAAACCAAAATGAAAAACGAAAATCTTTACAAGTAAACTACCAATCATTAAAATATTTTTGTTTAAAGATGTCACGCTCTGAAGTATGTCAGATACATCCTCTATACAATGTTTATAGTTACTCCACCTCTAATGAAATGTATTAACAAAAATAAAACTGTCTATGTTTTTGCATTAATACAGTCATTACTTTGACAAAATACACAATCTAAAGCATGATGTATATAAGCTAAATTTGTAAAATGTCGCTGTCCCAAAATTATTGTATACTGTAGAAACTTCTTTTTATCGATGTAATAATGCAGCTGTTAATTGGATTGGTACACAATGGAATAGAAACATACAAGCAAGCTGACGGCCGTTGCCTTTAAAAATGTACAAAGAAAATCTACATTTCAGTTGAATACATGATACTGAAATAATCAAATAAGTACATCTATCTCTCTTTGTCTCTCTGTCTCTGTCTGTCTGTCTGTCTGTCTGTCTGTCTGTCTGTCTGTCTGTCTGTCTGTCTCTCTTTACTTGTTTAATAGTTTACTGTAAGCGCATCCTGCATCAGCGTTTTTACACGAAACAGTGAAAAAAGCATTTATCAGATGAGATTGAGAACTCTCTCTGCCTGTAAGTATATAATAAACAAATTCTGAACTATTATGTGCAAAATTTACAAAACATGGCATTTCTAGCTTAAAGAATGTATTTTGCGGCATTTTGTATAATTCTTGTGTTACGTATATGTAATTAAATTGCTTGTGTGCTAGTTTTATAATTCTTTTTTATTTTATTTTTGTTTCATTACATTTTATTGTAATGATAATTTTAATTGGATTTGAATATCTGTTTCGGAAAATTCACTTCACCCGATTAGATTACAACGATTTCTTCAGCACTATTTTTAGCTCACCCTGGTTCATAGATCCTGTAAACACTAAACGGAAATGATTGGCTATTACCAAGGTCATTTTCGGCCCACGTATTAGCTGAGTTTTAAACAACCTTTTTTAAAAAGTTTATTTCCAGTGTGAGAATTTGATTCTTAGATAGGGCTATTCTAGTTACGTGCTAAATGGCCTTTTTTTTTATTGCGCTATTCAAATTAGTGGTCACGTCGCCTGTCACGTGAGCCACCATGTGATCTAAAATCGAGGCTTAAAACAGTCAATTGGTAGTAGATTAGTCCAGTCGTACTTTTTACACCTCAGAGCTCAAGGTGTTTTATTGTTCAAGTCAGATTGTTTTGAAGTTCATCTATTTTTTGGAATTTAATAATTTATTCTTTGGAAAACTAAACAAGTGTACTTTTTTATAAAAACTTCTGGGACAAAGAAATTCAGTGGAAATTTATTCTGAAATTCTAAACGGAAACATTATAAACTGTGATACAATCGAGGATCTGTTGCCACCAGTATAACGACCCAATCTAACGTCATCGCCTCCATATTGGAATTTCATCGAGATTCGAACCTGGATTCAATTAGAACTGTTTAGTGATAGGACTTATATTTTCAATTTTAGGATTAATTTTTGGATTATATTCACAAATCGTAAGTCCTATTTCCAATATTTACATTGTTTTCTAGGGAAATAAATTATTTTGTTAAAATATACAAAGCTTGTTGGTTTCACTCTTTTCTTTTGTTACTTTTGTACGAGTTTACATGTAACACTTGTCACATTCGGTCTAACGTGAATAATACTCGTACGTATTTTTACGATCTCAAATTCTCTGTTGCTAGCTAGCTCAAAACTCTTTTCAGTTCCTATTTGTAGAATCTATTTGGGGCACGATTTGGGATAACGAGAATAGATACATAATGGAGAGCTTTATGAGGTTCACCCACAACATTAAATGCCTGTTTGACTCCATATTTCACCTTTTTGATCCAGGTATAAGTCACTAATCTTTTCTTCCCGAACTCCGCTCAAATTTGATTGCGTAGACAAAAGGTCTTGATTATTACAAATCATAGAAAATACAAAAACACAAGAAGCATCAAACACAAATGAAAATTAATGAACAAAATATTCAGACAAACAGACGATAGACTACATTTTTTTTTCCTTCAAATAACCGCTCTGTCTCACTTATTTTGCGGTTGTCTTTGCAGACAAGGGAAGTATCATTCTACCATCTACTATTACTCCGCTTCATATACTCTCTCTCTCTCTCTCTCTCTCTCTCTCTCTCTCTCTCTCTCTCTCTCTCTCTCTCTCTCTCTCTCTCCGCTTC